>VXBL01003109.1:32068-69830 GCA_013400195.1 Aramus guarauna
GGGGGCAGAAATCACATACAACTGGAAAATTGCATATGGGCATATGAAATGAACAAACAACCTTCATTACATTATTTCTCAATGTTTTAATGCTGAACTTTGCAGCTTTAATAAAATTAAAGGCTTAAAGAAAAGCGTTTGGGGTTTTGGGTTTGTTTGTTTGTTGCTGGTTTTTTCAGCAAAATGGAAAAAAATCATTATGAAGACCTATGGTGCTCTCCTAAGTTATCAGAATGATACAATCCTTTCAAGTAATCATTAAGCCGGAGGTATCATCCTATATGTACCTGGACAAACAGAAAGGAACATTTTTCTAATGAGTTTCAACAAACATTTGCTGACAGCAGAGGACTGACAAGATTCAGAAAATTTAAATCCATTCCAAGCTAGGAAAGGATACCACTAATGAAGGGACTTTTCTGGATTCTACTTATGAAGCATGTGTCTGACACAATTCTCCCTTTGCCATTTCTATTCCCTCTGACACAGTAAAACCTCACATTTCAGTACACCTGCCCTGTCCCAGCACATATTCCTTAGGCCTTCCAGATTCCAGCCTTGGTGCTTAACTACTTTTAGACTCCTCAGGGTCTTCTGAAACCCCAAATACATTACATCATCAGAAACAACAACTTTTCAGCTGCACGTATGAAACATTCAGAATTTTACAAAATTAAGAGGTAGTAAAAAGCATTTTTGTGACTCTAACACAATTACAGAAAATTTAAAGTCATCAATTTAAGGATGTGCAGGAGACTTTAGGTGTTCTGGGTTTTTTCTTCCTTCACTGTCATTTAGAAAAGAAAGTGAGATCTTATTCCAATCAAGAGCACATTTCATCCTCAAAAGCAGCCAGATTTCTGTAATGGAACCTACAAACATATGACATTATGCCCACCCTAAGTGGACAGAGGTAAACAAAATTATAAAGCTCTAAGAACACAATCAATCAGTACTGTCGTTCAACAACAAGTAACTCCTGGTATGTCCTAGCATCTGTAAAACATAGCACATCAGCTATACACGAAGGTGTACGCATCTCAAGACCTATTTTGGAAAATACTCTCAGAAGTAGCAGACGTGGGAACTTTCAGCCTGACAAGCAGTGGCCAGTAGGATGCTTTCTATACAGGAAAAAGGTAGTACACACCTCTTTTTGGAAGAAAATTAACACTGTTTGTTATGAGATAACAGGATATTTTCCTTATTCCTTACCATGCAGTTTAACTACTATAACATTTTTCTGAAGTGTGACTGATCTTGGTATGTGTAACTACTTAAACTAATTTTGAGCATATGATTGGGACAAAATCTTTTAAAATATTTCTTATTTGGGTTTAAAGAAAAATTATCATAAACATTAAATTAAATACAGCTGCCACTTCAAGGGAATTACTAGAAGGGAAACACAGTTTAACACCAGAAATTGTTGACACATCCAATTGTAAATGCTCTCAAATACACTGAGAGTGCCTTTCTTTAAATAAATTCAGCTAGAGAAAGGTCTTCCTTTTCTTCAAGCTATAGAATGACCTCTAATAAGTCAACAAGGCCATCATAACAGAGTACACTTGGTAAATTTTGTACTTGAGCATTTGAAATATTAACCAAAGCAGTTTTGCATACACTTAAGTTATGAAAAATAGAATCAATTGCCCAATCTAAACCATAACTGTGACAGGTAGGTTACTTGGCTCTTTTCAGTGACATATACAACAATGCCAATACATACACTAAGCACAGTTAATGTCTCTAGAAGCGATGCTTAGGAAAAGGCTTATTAAATAAACAGTCTTATTCCCCAAAAAAAATAACACTGCTTTATGCAGCAAACCTGATTGCATAAAGAAAATATTCAAGTATGTAATGACATTCCAAGGATTAAGATGCTTGCTTATTGAATTGCAGATAATTTTCTAGTAACTATTTAATTTTGGGGTAGATGCTCCTATTCAAGGCCATATAACTTCAAGAACATTTCCATCTTAGAGACAAAGAACTGAAAAATCAAAGTGTTCTAGGGCTGTGTCTTTAAAAATTCTTACAGCTGTTCTGTTTGCTTATTTATGTTCTGCCTCATTTGACACAAAAAATTCCTGTTCACATGGGAATGGGAGATGAACATAAAACTAGTGTCACTCATTTCACAGATTACAAGAGAAGGACTTCCCTAAGTCATGGCTTCTATCACACACACAAACTGTCCACCTACTTAGAGATCTTTGGCACGTAATCACTGGAAACACCACTTAGCCTTATAGCATACAGAGCAATATTCTGCTGTACAATTTTAGTACAATATATACAGTAGACTGTTTCAAAGCCTCTTTTCTGAAACTAAAATAATGTGACACTTTACATAACTGAACATTTGCCATGACAGTAAATAACCTTCCACATAGGACATACTAAAAATTACTTTCCTTTTAACTGGCAGTTGGCATTCCATACTTTTAGAAGACTGGTCTTACCTGCAGAAATACACTAACTTTAAAGAACTAATGTACTGTTATTCAAAAACCATAATGTTTCAGTCACAAAAATAGAAGATTATTAATAGAATTCAGAATAAGTGAAGCCTATTAAACATTAAAATGCAGATTTTACAAAGTGACTTACAGATTACTTTAAGAATCTAAGAAACAGTGAGGTGCATGCTTTTTTCCACTCTAGAGAGGTGTTCTGAAAAGGTAATCAGCTAGATTTAGTGATAAAGTCTTCATATATAGGCATCTTAAAGGCTTGCACTGCTCTTCCTCACAGCAGTTATTCAGAGCTCCTGTTTTAAGATCTTAACTAGCTGGGGAGAGGTAACGCACTAAAACCACTTTGCAAAATCCTGAAGAACTCAAATGCAAGTGTTTGGATTTGGACAGATGATGTAAACTCAACATCTCAGCAATATTTCCTCTATGTCAAACTAACAGCACTGTAAGGCCTTACATCTTCCACCTCACCCACAGTTAAAATCCAATAAAAATAACAACCACAAATACCAGGATGAAAATCCCAAATCCTCAAATTTAGCATCTACTGCTCTGGGATTTCATGACAGTAGGGACAGTGGGATGAACTGCTGGGCTTCAAAGAACTGGACTCTTCTTGGAGATGAGCTGTTGACAAGCTCCTCTTTCCGCAGCCATAGCTCAAATAGGGATGTCTGGAAGAGGGCAGCTACTACCCGTGGCAGATGGTGACAAGCCACACAGCAACTACCTCTCTACCACACATGAAACTATAGCAATATTAATTTACAAAATTAACAATTAGTTATGAATTAGAAGTTAGAGAGGTGTTCATACTTATTAACTTAAACCAAAAGCACAGTTCCTCTATCAAGCATTGTTTCTGATCCTTTAGCAACATTCACAAAGCATCTACAATCCTTAAAACTTCATCCTTTCCCTCTAACCACAAAGGCAAGGAACTTGGCCAAATAGCAAACAAAAAAACCTAAAACAAACCACCAAAAAACCCCAACCCCATAACAAGAAAATTAAACAAAAAGCATTTAATATCAACTTGGTAAAATCCAGTTTAAACAAATCTCTGAATAAAATACAATGCAAGTAACAGACCGTGCTGAATTAAAAAAGCCCGTGAAGACTAGTATCAAATGCAAGATCCCTTCAATTTCCAACTGACGCCTGCAACTGCCCTGCCTATTAGTGAAGTGTCACCAGTGCCAGAGATATTAACGCTACAGACAGTCCAAATGGAAGAAATCAGCTTCAACCATGTCCTGATTTTATTCACCACAGCAACAGGAGTACAATGATAGCTTATACAACTTTCTGTCAGTGAACACTGTTGAAAGAGAATTATTACTGTTGTTAGCTGTCACAGCAAAGGACCAAACAAGGAGTCTTACCAAGAGACCTCGTGAAGGCTCATGGCAAGTTTTGTTCATAGTTGTTAAAAAGCAAAAGCAGTAGTGAAACTTTGTCTGAAGCAATCAGATGAGGTAGACTCATCATCAGTCTGCAGCCCAAAACAGCTACAGTGAGTTGTTCTGTCAAATCAAAAGAAAACACATGCTGCAAAAGTTGATCTATAAAACCAAAGAGTGGGGCTGTGTTTATAAACAGAAGCAAACCACCTGACCTGCTAGTTATGGAAGGCTACAAAAAAAGAAATCTCGCTTTTCTCAGATGACTGGTAGCATCAGTAACCTTTCTACATAACTATGTTCTGGGTCTGGTTGGGATAGTTTATTTTCTTTGTTGCACCTCTATGACACTGTGGTTTAGATTTGTGACCAAAACAATACTCTTAACACATGAATGTTTTACTTATTGCTGAGCAGTGTTTGCACAGCATCAAGGCCTCCTCTCTTTCTCACACTGCCCACGCCCAGCAAATAGACTGGGGATGCACAAGAGGCAACACAAATGGTCAGATAACCCCAACTAATCAGAGATATTCCATGCCACATAACTTCACGCTCAGCAATAGAAAGGGAAAAAAAAAAAAAGAGGGGTTTCAGGTAGATTTGTCATGTATTGCTTGGGAACTAGACAGGCATTGGTCTAACCATGGGAGGCAGTGTATGACTGCCTTTGCATCGCATGTTTTGTTTTCTTTCTCTCTTCTTCCACTTCTTCACTTACTAAACAGCTTTTATCTCAACCGCAAGTGTTCTTGCCTTTACTCTTCCACTTCTCTTCCCCATCCCACTAGGGGTGAGCGGGGAGTAAGCGAGGGGCTGTGTGGAGCTTAGCTGCCTACCAGACTTAACCCACCACAATAAAATATCAGCCCTTCAGACAAAATCTAACAGATGCTAACAAAGAAACATGGAACATACACCACTATGCCAATATGTCTTTATGAACCTCATTCATGAAGAGAGATATACTTCTTGCCTCTTCCAACTGCAAGAGTAAGTAACATCTCAGATGGTAACCATGCCACAAAAATCTTCCAAAGAATAAGTAGGTTGCCCTCCACCTGTTCTCACCATTTGTCACCTTGTTGCTCATATCAGTGCAATATTTGGTTAAATGGAAGTGTTTTTGAAAGGTTTGTTTCATTTTTACCTAGAATCACTTCAGTGAGGCAGTTCAAAAGCACAACCCCATGGCAAAACAAAACAGAATTAACTGCTGTGCAGCACCAATAACTTCCCAAACTGGCTTTCTGTCAAAAAACCCCCCGTGTTGTCCAACAGAACACTTAATCAGCAAAAATAAGTATTGAATTTGTAGTTCTTGCAGATAGGTATAGCAGTAGCTCCAGGTTTAACTAGACTGCTTCTTTACTATAGGACCTGGTTGCCAGTTCAGGAAGTTCCTTTGCGTATGTGAAGTTAAGACACATATGTAAAGACTAAAGTCTTCTTGCTGTACTCGGAGCTGACCTGGATTTGCAGCTTTTTTTTCCTCCTAGAACACAGTTACAGAACAATACTTGTTCTCAAGAAAACACTACACTAGAACAAGAGCTGATCCCTAGAGAACTTTTACTCTTCACGAGAATTTCAGATTTTGCAACAATAAGTCTGTTTCAAGAACATGCCTTCTAAATTACAGCAAACTATTTATTAGTGTTGAAAGGTCATAATCAGAAAGTAAAACTTAATTAACCACACATTATGCAAATATCAGTTTCCTGGGCTAGAGAGATTATCTCACTTAGATTTTTTTTTAAAAAGCTTTCAAGAGATTTCAGAAAGCATCAGACAGGATAAAATAAACATCTTCTGTCACCTCTTTTTAGCTAAGAAATATTACCTTGCCATAAACAGTCCCGTCTTTTAAAGTAGCTGATATTAAGGTTAGTTATGATGATTTTCAAGTAAGAATCAACTTTTCTCTAATGCTACTGCTTATGCCAGAGGAAATTTCCTATAAACATCCACAAAACCGTGTAATTCTTCAAGTACTCATAGTTATGCTTTGCCATTGTATCAACAAAGCTAAAATCCAGATACATTCAGCACCCTCAGAACACACATCTGACCTTGACTCATTGTTTCCCTGTGTGGTGAGTTTCAACTATTTAGATCTGTATGTTGTCTGTTGTACTTAGATCACAAGCATAGGTAAATATTCTTACTCTGTAGTTGTACCATGCCTTCAACATAGAGTCGAGGGCCCCTAGCTGGTAACATACAAAGCTGTAAAAGTACTGACAAGGAGAGATTCAGAGGTTTTAACTCTGAAGAACTATAAAAGCTAGCAATACTTCTATTTGAGTAAATGCTAACTCTTTACAGCCTCACATCAGTTATTTGATTCCAGAATATCTTACTCATCAAGTTCTCCCTCACAACTGTGATGTCAAATAAAGAGGTAAAAGAGGAACTCCTAGAACAGATGAGACATTTTGAGTACCAGACATTTTCACATTAAAGATTAGAGCCATGAACTGGACTTTCACACCAAGCCACACACGTGGCTGAACAAAACCACTCTGAAACTGAGGATTCTCACAGCAAGTGTCAGGTTTAGGTGCACCTCTTCAGTATAAAACATACCCAGAACGTAACTGCCACCATAGATGCAGCGCTGTCTTAGGAATTCGTTAAAGACTACATGTACTAATACTACACCAGATTGAGATGCTTTTCCCCTTGGTCATGTAAGAACTAGTAACAGACTCCCTAAACATGCCTCCTACTAACCACAATGAATCAAGCAGTAAATGGAACAGTGCCTCATATTTAATTTATTTTAAAGGTGAAAGAAAATAATAGAATAAATAGAGCACATGGCCCCAGTAGGAACTGTTCAGCTGCATGCACCAGGGCACACTCATTACTCTGACTGGTGATGCATAGAGTCAGTCATTAGATCACTTTCTAAATCAGAGGCTGTGTCTATGTTTACTGAAGCCAGTAGGGAAAAACCCCCACACCTTTCCATATTAATCCATTCTAGAGTAATTTCATGTAAATTATGCTTTCTTTGTGTACTCATATAACTATGGGAACGTAATTTAAGCTACTTCAATGATTCCTTACTTCTGTATTTGTAAGTCAAATGTCATGAAACCAGCACAGCTAAAAGCCATGGGGAAACCACATATATCCACTATAACCCATAAGAAATCCTCACCACAACAAAGCACAATCACTATTACAGAAATGTATTTAGATTGTTCCATCGCTTCAAGTGTGGTTGCCTTCACTCACCCGTATTGACACAAAAGTTTAACAACCTCTGCCATGCAAACCTCTATTTTAGATTGCCTAGCTCTACTCAACCACTCTTGAAGGTGAAGCATTTATTCTTCATATGGTCTGAAGGCACAGGAGACACAAGTCAATACATGTAGCTGCATGGCCATGCAATCAGGGCTTCTCCACAGGCAACCATTTCTACTGTTATTTCAGAAAAAGGCTTCTGAGAAGTACATACTTAGCTTACATAGCCAGAGTAATCTGCAGTGGCAACCATACACACAGTGCAATACCATCATTTAGTTATTGCTTATGGAATTGCTAGAAAAAGTATTTTATACTCTCTTGAGAAAGAGAAAATATGAGATGTTTCTTTTTTCTCCTCCCCTCATCTAACACCACAAACCAGGTCACGCAGTTTCCTAACCAACTGCCTAAGTGAGAAACATCTTTGTAAACTCTTAGAATTGACAACTGGATCAAAAAGTAAGAACTGTTTGATGTGAGCCTCCCATTTACTTGAGATTGACTGGAGAATAATGAGTATAGGAGAAAGAGGAAGACATTGACACTTTGGAATACACTACTTTGGTACCAAGAAGTCCACAGGTAAAAAAAGTCTAATACATAGTTTCAGTACATAGCCATTGTAAGATAGAAAGTACGTACTTATGTCTTACACAGGGATGCAGGAAAGAGATCCCATTTTATCCACAGGCTGCCGCTCTTATTTCTTTATTTAACCAATCAATTTTCAATTAGCACGTGCTTGTGAAAGGCTACTGTTCTTGGAACAAGGCTCTTTGCTGATGAACCTGGACCTCTCATAGCAAAAAAAGAAATATCACTAAAACTGTCTGAATTGACTTATGAAAGGAAATCTGCACTTTGCCTCCACCAACTTCTACTGCTCCCTCAGTTCAATTTGAGAACAGCATCAGAAAACAAGACTAAAATATGCTACAGAAAAAGGAATTGTTATCTTCAGAGAAAGCATAAGAAATGCTTATGTGAAAAGACACTCTGATTTATCTACATAAGAGGAGGTATCATTCACTGCAGTTCAAAGAAAATTATTGTTACAGAAACAACAGATGCTTTAGGAATTCATTACATTCCTTGCCTTGAAAAATCAAGAAAACAAAGTAAAAGAAGGAAGTTGAAGGAAAGTTTAAAAGAGTTCAAAGAATCTTCAATTTCATTTTATATTATACACACAGATAATTATGGTTAATTTACAGGGAAAAAAATAATCAAAACACTGCTCTGCTGCAGTGGCAGAATAAATTGTGGCTTATTAAAGACAAAAAAACACTCATCATTATACAACTAATGTTATGGTCTCACTCAAGTATTATAATGTGGTTTAGTCACTAATATCAACAAAGAAAAAATCAGAAAAAGGAAATTAAAACTATAAAAATATTGGTTTGGTATGCTACAGTAAGAAAGGAAAAGTTCTAGGACTGAAGTTTTTAGAAAATATACAGAAGTGATGAGATGAAGTGTCAAAGGCAAAAGAGATTCAGAAGCTTAATACCATAAATCGATTTTAAAAACACAGCATCTCTGAGTTATCTAAATTTACAGACTGAAGGAAAGTGCAAGATTGCTAGATGAACATTAAGGAGACCAAAACCTTTTTCCACAATAATGAGTCAAAGAACATGCAAAAAACCCAACCCCAAACCAAACCAAAAACCCCAAGAAACCTAAAGGTAAATAGTAAAGACTTCACACTATTTGTAATTTTATTACTGTAATTTTAGGAATGGCCTAAAAATTGAGAGGAATCAAAATATAGCCTTCCCCCCCTAAGTTAAATCATAACGGTACCTGTAGTTACTAGTAAAGACAAACTCAGTAATGCCTTCAGGGAACAGACGCACTATCAGCCAAAGTCAAGCCAAAACTTCCATCCCAGCACAGCACTGCAGAACCAGGAGTACATTTAGGCACAGTTGGATAGAATTGTAACTCTCCACAAAGTTTCCAGGATTTACCACTGGCTAGCAACTGCATAAAATACTGGTCTACTTTGAGGTTCCAGTTCCCAATGCCAGCCTCACATGAGCAGTCAGCTCTTCCTGACTACAGATCTGAAATGCATACAAAGTAGGAGCAATACAAATTTTCAGCTTTAATGTTCTCCTACCAACGGAAAAATAAATATAATTCTCAGTATCCTGCCTCACAAAATTTGATGATGCAACCAAAGCTTAAGTTAAAAGAAAAAAAATCTCCCCCCAAAAAACCTGTTGTAGGTTCCTCAATTAATTTGCACACCTTCCAGTACACATCTCCTTAATTTGCAAAGACATTACAATGGTTTCATACTGTACAGCAGTTTACTTTCTGATTTGATACAGTTAAAAAAAAAAAATGGTGCCACATTAACTCTGCTGTAAAGGAGGTGGCAAGGAGCATTTTAATTTCATCTGAAAATCTGTCAGGACAGTTCTGTCATCATAAACCTAGCTCCCTTCCTTTTTCATAGTACCACATACAATGCAATGTGAAAACCTTCCAGTTGAAGAGGATTAATACTGACATTTGAATTTTTCCAATGTATAAGTAATATCAGCTTTAATAACAGCCATACACGTCATCCTTTATGTTGTATGACATCTAGAACAAATTTACAGAATCCTTGTTCTCCCAACAGTTCAACACACCAGTGGAGGCAAAAAAAGTAGGAATGAAAAATACAGGAGCAAAGACAGTCATTAGAACAAGAAAGAGCAGAAGAGAGGGCATTTCGTATACCATGCCTACTGTTTAGATTAATAAGAATAGACCAGATAACTGGGACGGAAAATGGCTGCTTCAGCGACCTTTAGTATGCACAATGCCATCCCTGAGAATGCATCTTAAAAATGGATATGCTCAAAATACTCATCAAGGAAAGAGGGAGCAGGCAACTGACAGCCAGTTGAGAGAGAAGCAAAGTCCATGGTAAGACCTACAATTCTGAGATTTTACATCAGTTTGAGCTCAACTTGCATCTCCTTATCATCCTATTCCTTTAATTAGATTAACATGTCTTTCATGGCACACTGTAGGTGTTACAGACTGGCTTCTTTAAACACATTTGAAATGTTAATTAAAAATGCTAACAGCTATGCACAGTAATGAAAAAGTGTAGTACCATGACATTGATGAAATTCATCTGAAAGAAGTATTTAATATAGCAACAAAATCCTGAGCAATTGTCAAATAGCTCTTTTCTGTCAACACTCACTTAACAAAGGCTTTAGATGATCTTTACTAGAGAAAGACTATTCTTAGCTGTTTAAAAATGACAGTAGAACAGCCTGATTCCCCCTCTAATGGGAGAAAAGTCTTCCAGCATCTCAATGGCCTGAAAGTTTAGTTTGATGATAAAAGCAACATAGTTATTTTTAGCACTCTACAGGCATAAAAATACAGCTCTAAACTATGACCTAGAGCTATGCACAGCCAAGCATCACATCATACGACAGCCTTAACTTTAGCTAGAAGCACGTCTGTAGTTGCTTCAGACTATCATTATTCATCTCACTACCAACAATACCTTTGGATGGATTTAGCAACAAGCATTTGAAATTGTTACCATCTTTTTTTAAATTGCTGCCATCGGCAGAACTCAATTCAAAGGTAGGAGATCTTAATGGACTTTGTAGAAAATATTTGAGAGACCATGTTAGGTTAAATGGATTACTACTTCTCTCTGGTACAGAGGTTGAGAAAGAACCTTAAAAGCAGAAAAACTTAAACTGTCATATTCAGTACAGAAAGTCATTTTTCTAAGCACAGCTTGAGTAAATGAAAAGAAAAAAAAAAAAGAGAGGGGGAAAAAAAGGAAAAAAAAAAAAAGAAAAACCCTTGTTTTCTTCCAGCAGTAGTAACAGCCTGGGAACAGGATATGCTAAAGTAAGAGACCTTCAAGCAAACTCACCTGAAACAACACTGTTCACAGACAGCTGCAAAGGTAACATGTTATTTTATTCCAATCAGCATGCTTGTGTCTGTGTGATTTGTAGCACACTGCAATTTAAAAAGCCTATTCCACCAGATTTCTGTTTCTAGGTTATGTAAACAAGAATTTATTTAAAAATTGATACAGAAGTTTTAAGAACAGATCATGCAGAGTTCCAGCACTTAACTTTATTTCATCACTTTTAAAATGTACAGCTTACTTCAAATTTTGGAGGTTGGGTTTTGGTGTTTTGTTGGGGAATTTTGTTGCTATTATGGTTTTGGAGGAGTTTCTTATTTGGTTGGGGTTGGTGGGGGGGGTTGCTGTTGGGTTTTTTCTGTTTGGGTTGTTTGTTTTTTTTAAAAAAACCATATATACCACCAGGATAAAATAAAAAAATAAAAAAAAGAGAGAGAGAGAGAGAAATATTTCCAAGACGGTAGATACACACTTTTAAATGCTGAAAACTTCACACAGTTATGTTAACTTAGAAAACAAACGGAAAATATTGCAAAATGCAAGCCTTGTCAGATTTATTTATGGCTCAGCAATTATTGTTATTGTTACTTATATGCTACTGTGAAATATTTTAGAATCATTAATAAAGTTTCCTTTAAACATTCAGCTGCTAAGAAGGAAATCTGCAGGTATAAATACTATCAGTTGGACAGAAATAAACGAAATTTATTTCTCTTTTTTCCCCCTCACAGCTTAAAAATGCCACTTTTTGGCTGGATGAAATGGTCGAAAAATGATTCCTACAAACACACAAGATATCCTGGATCAGAAGTAGTTACAAAAACCCTACTGAGGGAATTGAAATGGCACCTGAAAGAGCGTGAAAGGTTAGTGCAGGAAATTGAAAGTGAACAAAAAGTCCAGAAGACCGGCATGGATTACAACTGGCTGAAGAACTACCAAAACCCTCAAGCAACAATTCCAGCTACTGAGCAACGGCAGCTCGAACTTCTGTGTTCACAAATCCAGCCTTGCCAAACAGGAACTGTTCTCAGCAGGTAATTGTTTCATATTTCTCTAACTTTGAATACTCTATCATAAATAGGATTTTTCTTCTACCTGATCTTAAAAGCTTGTATTTGGCTCTGATCTTTCTGCCAAATTAACAATGACCAGCAACTGGAACACATTTTTACAGGTGTTTTAGAAATTACATCTTTAATATATTATACTTGAAGGAAGTTTTTAATCAGGATTTTCCTAGTCTAATCCAAAACAAGGGAAGTCTCACATGCTTAAACATGACCTCTCAATATTTTCAGGTTTTTCCCTGTTATTTATCCCCAATATTTATTGAATAGTAACTCAATAACCAAAAATCAAATTAAAGCACTAGTGCAATGCACTGTTACGTAGAAACCAAGCCTCACTGTCCAAAATACTTGAAAGTTTATAAAACCAGCAAATCAGTGTAAAAAAAAATAAAACTTAAAATTCCCATTTTTGAAAAGACAAACAAACAATCCCCCCACATTTAACAAAGAAAAATTCTCCTATGCCCATATTTTAAATAGATTTTCTGCGAACACACAGAAGTGACAGAACAGGCCTATGTGCCTTTTAAAGCCCTGAATATACCTCAGGGCGAAGTCAGTTTAAATCAAGTTACCCAGATTGGCCAAAGGAAAAAAAAACCCAGAACAAAAAACCCAACATACCCAATGACAATAGCGTTCCATCCTCATAAGAGCTGGACCACATCCAGTGCATTGTTAGAGCTTTTCCTCTTAGAATCTTTTGGGGGAGGTTTGTAGGGAAACATGGCAACAAATTACAGCAGAATACAGTCATTTCCTCCTCCTTCCCCTCCCCTAAAAAGGGCAGAGAGGAAACAGAAGAGTTTTCAACGCTGATGATTAGATTTCAGTTTTTGTTTGTTTCTAGATTTCGTGAAGTTTTGGCAGAAAATGATGTTTTACCTTGGGAAATAGTCTACATATTCAAGCAAGTTTTAAAAGATTTTCTTACCACCATTGAGAGAGAAAACCAACAAGACCAACTGGTAGATGCACGGAATACAAATTGCTCTGAACATTTCAGCCTGCATGGAGACAGTTCTAACAAATCGGACAAAGATGAAATCCCCACGGTTTCAAGTTATGTTGACAAAAACACACAAAGCATGTTTCCTACCTTCTCTCATAGAATCTGGAATCTACCCTATTACTACCCGTCAAGTTAAGATGGTTTGTGTTTCTTTCAAAAAGCTATGTAACTGTTTGCATTCCTTTCTTGTGATTGCCATCCACAAACATAGCAGTAAGAAATGTGACATGCCCCCCTCTTTTCCAAGTTCAGAAATTAAAACGCTTGATTATAGCTAGTATGCAGTATACAAGCTTTAAATATGAACTCTCCTTTTATCTTTATAGTACCTTAAAGATGTTGTGTTTGAAGGCACCTTTTAACCAAAATCATAGATGTTGGGGGGGGGGGAAGTGTTTTATCTTTTAGCCGTATACAGCTAGATATACTTAAACAAGAAAAGACTGCTTTCCATATTTTGAAATAGCATCAATCCATAAAGTTTTTGCCTAAAACTTCTGTATTTATCACACACCTTTTAAGCTCTATGGGAACTTTATACTGTGCAAGATAAATGGTTTAATATACTATACCAAATAAACCAATAAATACTTTTTTGGAGCTGAACAGTTATTTCTTAACTTCAAGAATAAGTTCTAAAATTAAAACAACATCAGAAGTTTTAACATGCTGCATGTACTGTTTCTATATTTTTTCCAAACTGTATTCTGCACGTGCTGAAACACCGTGAAGACAGACAACTACATGAAAATATCTGATATTTAAAGGCATTTAAGAACTAGCGCTCTCTCAAGAAGTTAATGCATTATGTTATTTCAAATAGTGGTACTTTTCATTTGACTTATTGGAAGTTATCCTGAAACCCAGACTCTGCATGAAACTTAAAGGTTTTGATTAAATCAGACAGTACTTTTCCAGAATAGCAAAAGAGTCAACAGATCATTTCCAAAGTATGAGGTGATCTTTTTAAATTTAGGTAAAACAAAATTTCATGGTTTCAGTTGCCATCATCTATCGCTGTGGGTTTGTAATAAAGTTTTACAAGACTGATTGGATACGTAGCAGTTACAGCAGACAATTAGAGCAGAAAATCAATGAAAACATATGGCATAACTCAGTTTGCTATATTTCCAAATGGGTTCCAATTTGTACATAACAAATTTTTACATGACTTATGTAACCTCTTAATCTCCAGATTTCCTTTTAATCTGTCTGCCACATCATAAAATATGGGTGAGACTCACATGGCCCAATTCACAAAATGCTCTATTTTGCAAAGAAAACTGCTTCCTCTGGTATTTTCTTCAAACATACTCAAGATGACATTCAGATTTCCTCATAGTGGTAACATCCTCATGCTCCACAGTTGTATCCCCCACCCAAAAAAGAATTTACTAATAACACAACATAAATTTGGTGAAACAATTAGGACAATATTTTCATAAAAGATAAAAACACTACTTCATAAGCTTTCCAAAGGATTTTTAATCTAGACAACATTTTGAGCAGAAGAGTGGAACATAATATACACAGAAAGTGAAACAATCAGAACTCTTGCATACACCTAACTGGCAAAGCACTAGAGGACTAAAGTAAATTAGTTCTTACAGGTCGCTCCACTTTCCATAAACTAAACACACAAAATGCCATGAGCATGTGCAAACTTATTACTGATTTGCACTCAAGAGGTGCTATACTCTTTGCCCTCCTTCTGTGCAGTTGTCAGTTTGTGGATAAGTAACAAGAGTTGAACTCAACTTATTCTGCCCTACTGATGAAGAATAAAGAGTATCAGATTATTTTCACAAAGTTCTAAATAATCCAGATATGAATCCCTGCATGAGGGCAGGATGGTTTGAAAGAAAGTTTTTCCTCAGTGATAAAAGCTCCCCAAAGACTTGAACTTCAAGTACCTTTTCCACGGGAAAGAGGGTAACAGGTACAGAGTAGATAAAAGGCATTAGCAGAATTAATATTAAATTGAGAATTAACATCCACAATGCTGATTTCAGAAAACAATTTTATTGTGTCAAACATGCAAGATTCCTACAATGGTAATTGACATAAATTAGTTTCTTAAAATGGTACCTTCACAGCTTGCTATTAGAAAATAGGTTAAAAAAAGTCCCTAAAAATTTAGCTTCTCAATTTTAGTTTATGAAAAGTGGTAGGCCAGTAAATATGCAAAGTGCACCTACCTTTATGATCATGAAGAACAGGTGGTGGGGGGGGACACCAAAAAATAAAACAACCCCACAAGATGACCACAGATACAACTTAACCTTTCTTCATAAATTTCACTTCAATTTCACTTTAATATAAACAAATTTGGTCTTCCAAGTCCAGAAACAAGGACCATCAACTACAACGTACACTACACAGCAGTCACTGAGTAACAGTTAAAAATTTTATCTAGGCATCATAGACAATTCAATGCTAAATCCCATTGCTATGCTAAGGAAATGCACAAAATAAGCTTATCTGCTTTTATACATGTGCTTTATTGATGAAACTGATACTAGGCTACTGCATCCAGTTCTAGGATCCATACCTGGGAAGAAAGGAGAGGGAGAAACCATACTGGGAACTGGAGAGTGCACAGGGAAGGAAAAAAAAAAAAAAGGGGGGGGGGGGGGGCTGAGAAAATGCCATCTGCTAAGACCTCACTTTGGCCATTTCTTCAAAAACAGAAACGAGAGGTAAACTACAGAATATGAGCACTTTCACCCCATCAAAGTATTATGTACTCTCTCTCTCTCTCTCCTTAAAAAGCAGAGAAAAGCATAGAGAAAGCAAAGGTGTAAGAGCAATAAGACAAACTAAAAAAAGTTAAATATGTTTGAAACAGATCTGCTAGGTTTACCGCAACACACTACAAAAAGAATGTGTACCTCAGTCTGCCAGCAGACAAACTATTTTCTGGAACTCAGTTTACACTGAGATTTCAGGTATAGCAGATAGAAATCTTCAGCAGGGAAATGACTGGCTTACAGCCATGTTACTGCTGAGAACTCAACTGTTTCTTTAAGCACTTTTTATTTATGGCCTAGACAATTTGCATAAGGTGATCTGAAACTATACTGTTCCTTACATTAACTCAGCTGATATTTCTGACACAGGCAGGTAGCTGACACAAACCACTCCAGTGACAGAAAGGCGAGTGGTAATAACTTCAAAGGGCAGCAATAGCTCCCACCTGGATGGGTGTCAGGCAGAACAAAGAGCACACAATGTTTTTAGCCAAATAAACTGGCTATAAAAAAGGGCTAACTTGGTGAAAACTACATCTATGAAATGCAAGAAATCAAAGAGAGAATAATCACTTTTTCCACACTTAAGCCTTTAAAGTGTTTTAATGTGAACCACAATTGTTTTGATAACAAGGAAGGACTTAAGGGTCTAAATTTCTTTTCATTCAGTTAAACTTGGTCAGAGGAATTAAAAAGTTAATCAACGAGCTATTTAAGTATCAAAATTCCATCCACAATGTCTGAGAACTATTATGTTTCCCTAACAAGCTCAGTCACTAATACTGCTATTCTGGAGGTAGTTCAGATAACAAGATCATCTTAGAAGCCTTGGAAAATGAGGCATCATTGGCAAAGGAAGAGAACGCATTCTCCATCTTTTGAAGGGAGACGTGAGGCTTTCAGATCCCACTAAACAGTCTCAGTAACATTTTTGTGAAATACTAGTTATTACACATACTTGTGTGCAAGTACACACCTGTTACTACCATTACCAATTTAGTATTAATCCTACACATTCTTACATACAAATTTAGACAGAAGAAGCAGGAAGACAGTCTCCATCAATAATCACATATCCAGCTTAATATAAATAAGTATTTTAAAAACTTGAAATAACTTTGGGTTTGATTTTCTCAAGAAACAAACTAAGAGTTTTGAAGGAAATATTAAAAGACTATTATGCTACAAGCAGCCTCAACAAAAGGAGAGAAATTCTTTTGTTTTCTGCTGTACAAACTGTTTCTTAAGAAACCAATGAATAGAATCTAAGCATTTCCTACTTAAATTTAAACCTTCTCAAGATTCTTCAAGTTTTGCAAAAGCTCTCTAAATGTAAGCACATTCCCAGAACTGTGAAACAGAAGCGTATATGGAAACAAAACACAGCTGAGCAAATACTCCTTCTTATAGCAGTTCTTTTCATTTTATAGCAGCATGCATATGCACCTATTATTATGCTCAAAGATTTTATAAATCTCTAATGATAAGCAAATTCTGTCTACACTTCCACAAATGGTTATTTAGGAGGCGTATCCCCTCTCTCTTTCTCAGATGGAGAAAAAAAAGAAAAAAAAAAGAAAAAATCAAACCTGTAAAAATAACTTATCTCTGGTAACACAACTGTCAAACCCCACAATTAAGGTATCTGCTGAGGGCTATGAGTAGAAGGAGGTATCTGTCTAACCAAAGATAAAGATTTGCCTCTGCCTAGGCACACAAGGCTTGATGAATCTTGCTAATTTTTTTACTTATAGATTTCAGTGGCTTAATGCTCAGTTGGATTCACAAATCTCTTGTCAAACGTTTCCCAAGTACTACAGAAATGTTATTGGCATCTAAATAAAGACTGAGAAGTCCCAGGCATCTCATATATACTGGGTTTAGGAATTACATTTGCAGTAAATAACCATAAAAAACCATAAAATGCTGTCTGGTCACTTCTGGAAAACTTTAACTACTTGCATAAAATCCATTAGCTCTCAGTCAGAGATTCAGAGCTTGCTAATGGCAGCACTTTTACACTGAAGGATGAGAGGGGATAGATATTTTGACAAGCCAGTTTCATCCTTTCCTTGAAGCAAAGACAGAAACTGATAGCCTGAACAGTCTCTGCTGAACTGTCAGAACAGCTGCTGTTAAGATGTTAGGGAAAAGGTTCATTCTTTCTCAGTAGCCGATGTACACCCTTTAAAAAGAGTTTCTGAAACACAGTGACCCATACTGCTATGCATCACACAGGAAAAGACAGACACTCACTCTAGATTGTATCTGCAGCTAATTTTGAAAAAGACTTTAGTATATGAAAGCACATACAAAACACTCTTCTACAGCCACCATGAATACATTAACCAAAGCTGATCTAAAAATCACGATTATCATGCACTGCCACACCACCTTCCAGTTTAGGCAGCATCCAGGGGAAAGTCCTTTCCGTCCATCATCCCCTGTCGTCCCCCCCAATATCCAGATACTAGTGAAAACCAAATGTACCTGACTGCTATGCAAATAAACATACAGTTCTGCTCCTTGGCTTTAAACTCTACCATCTGAGAATAAAGCACATCCAAGGAATGACAAGCCAATATACCTTGAACTCACTTTATCCTGGTAACTTAAATGCTTCAGATAGGTCAGAAGAACAATGAACATACACAATTTAGTTAAAAAAACCCTCATAGCAGTCTATTTAGAAAAACAGATTGTTAACTGCTGCTCAGAGAAAACAAAAAGTTCCCATAGGGAAGCAAACAAAGATTCAATTTGAAATAACTGAGAACATCTGCTGTAGGTGACATTAGTATCTTAACTGCTGAAAAATTGCTGGTTGGAGAGGAACAGTAGAAGAAAGAAGAACAGCTAAGAAATGTCTTATTTTCACAAATTCTAGCATAACAAATTAAACTTAGCAACAAACTTATAAGGTAGGTAACACCTACTTACTATTAAAAATATTTGCTTATGAACTTTGGCATAAACAAAGGATGCATCTACTCAAAAGTGTATGGTTACAAATAACGTATGAAACATTACTGGTCAAAAAAATTATGTACTCTAAAATAATTACCTGACGTTCAAGGATCAGCCACTGAAAACACTGTGATAAAAGCCAGTAATACTTTTAATGGACTATGAGGGGGAAAAAAGATCAGCCCAAATCAGCAGTGTTACTCATTGATTTAGTAAACACATAAAAAAACACTCAGTGAGAATTGACTAAGTTTACTCCTGAATCTCATTTTATTTACCACTTGCCACTGTCAAAATTCTTAAGCTACAAACCTTAATCAGAACAAACCAGGTCCTTCCTAACTGTTCTACAGTTTTTCAACAGCACTTGCTGCAACTGCACAACAGTGCTGAAGCACTTCAGAGAAAGCAAGTCCTACACGTACCATGCCTAGTGATGATCGAGGCAATAGAGGTAAGTAGCAAATCAGAAAATAACTGAAGTATCGAACCCACGGAAACAAGCCTATCCACACCTGGACTGCAGCCACAAACATTACAGAGGACATTAGGCTGGAATCCAACCACCACACCACTGAGCCCACAGGGAGCGGGGGAGCCACAGGGGGCAATGCAGACCCTGGAGAAACGCCCCGCACACCCAGAGCCACAGGCACACTCACAAGAAGAGGGGGGCCGCCAGCACCCTCACAGACATGAGGAGCATCTCCCAGCCACCCCGAGCGGAGGCCCAACACCCTGCACTCACCTCACAGCCGTTAAGGGCTCCCGTGCAGCGAGAGGGCCTGGGGGGCGGCAGGGAGAACTGCACAGGGCACCTGGCTGCGCCTCCTCGCCCAAGAACTCGACGGCGGTCACGGCTTTGCCGATGGTGAACCACTCGCGGATCTGCTCCCCGGTGAGCTTCCGCAGCATGATGGCGGCCACACGCGGCTCACCGCCCGCGCCTCGCACCCAGCTCCGGCCACGCGCCCCCGCCTGCACCGCCCCCTTCCCGCCTTCGGCCCGGCCACGCCCCTGGCACGTGACCTAGCGGCCGGGCGCCTCGCTGTGCCGCCCCAGCTGCGGGTCCCTGCTGGGCTGTTCCCGGGACAAGGCTGCCGCTCTTCTCGGCCACGGGAGGCGCGGGGCAGTCAGTTTCCCCCTCACGCCCACAGAACAACGGCCGAGAGCTGCTGCTCAAGAATCCCAATCGGCCTGTCCTCCCCATCGCCTGGAGGAAGCGGCCCATAGGCATGTAGATGCCTCAGCCCTCCTGAGTCTGACCCGGCAGGTGCTTCCCGGTCCTCCAGGACAAGCGATTCTCTAAGCCACACGCTACGTAAAGACGCGACAGGCCCTTCCCAGCATTGTTCCTGCACAGGACACTCGCTGCATTCCCTCCAGAAGTAGGAGTGAGGCGCAGATTGGGGAAACCCCCGTGGTGAGAGACCCTGGGACTGCGTGTGGATTTCTACAGCGACAGGAACTCTGTGAAGGCCGGGCAAGGCCCCGGAGCGGCCGAGGGGGGTGCCGAGACCTGACGGGACTCAGACGCTGAGCGAGGCTGCCTCCCTCGCGCGCTGCGGGCCATGAGGAGCGGCAGCGGCGTGGGGCGCAGGCGCAGCCGCACGGGGTCCGGGCTGGCCGGTCGTGGGCGGGGTGCGCGCGGCGTTTTCGTCCTCCACAGCCATAGGGGGCGCTGCGCGGCGGCGGCGCCGCCTCTGTTGGTCCGATATCTTCGCTCGTTAGCACGTCCTTTCCCAGCAGCCCCGGCGGCGGTAGCGGAGCCCGTCCCCGTTCGGTGACCTTCGCTGCCAGCCCGCGCGCTCCCGGCTTTAACGGTGGGTTCCGGCCTAAGCGACGGTTTGGCGGGCATCGCTCGGGGCTGTCTCGGGAGGCAGTTGTGGTTCGCCTGGGGAAAGGGAGGGGACGCGGCCAGCGGCGCTCCAGCTCTGCCCTTACCCACCCTCCCNCAGCGCTGTTCCGGATAGATTTCAGAAAAAAGGCCTGAGCAACGTCGCGACAGCGAGGCCTAGGGGAAAGGTCTCTGCCGGGTTTTAGCAGGGTGTTAACTGGAAATAGTGTTGCTTAGTCTCTGTGTTTTACAGTGATGGGAGAATCCTTTCCTTCCTATTCAGTCTCCCTGTTAGTATGTCTTGATATTCTGCTATAGCAGAATTACTGTTATTGTGGCACTATTCATTTGAAACTACAAATACTGGAAACTTTGGGGGAGGTGCAGTGTTCTTAACAGTACTGGAGAAAGCACAACACTGTTTCAGGAAATCTGTGCACAGTAATAAATTTGATTGAAATGTCTGTCCATAAACAGGTAAACATAAACGTGGGTTTGTCTGTAATTATACATTAATTACCATGAAGATGCTTTCATTCTTTAAGAAGCACCTAGATTTTTCCAGTTGTTTTGACATTGGCTACCCTTGCATCCTTTTTGGTGCTTGCCAAAGGATGGTTTGCATTTAGTAATGGCAAATAAGTAAGCGTGGGTTACCTCATAAAAGTTTAAATCTAACTTTCTTTCCTGGGACTCTGGTTTACCATATATTGGTCATATGGTGTATATACCTGACTTAATTGGGTTGTAATAAGTGTAAATAGTGACTTTATTGGGGTGAAGTGCTGTATGTAAGACAGTAGGACATGTAGTATTTCAGTGCAATGTGGTGCAAATGGGAATTAGGGTAACCTTTATTTTAAAATACCTTACAGTTTTCTGTTTGTCTAACAAAGCTGCATAGAAAGGAAAAAAAAACCCTATCAATAGGCTTCTTGGTCTTGGGGTGTATTTTGAAAGTCAAACATTCGTGATAAATCATTAATTCAGTAGCTCAGCATCATTTATTTTTCCATTTTGAGTAGAAATTACCATATTGGGAAAGACAGCTGTGGGGGACGGAGGAAAACTAACTTGGTACTGTAAGGCAGGAGCCTGTCTGGCTTGTCCAGAACAAGCCTTTCCTCCTGGAAACATTAAAAAACAGCTGTCACTGATAGGAAGAAAGGAGCCTAGCTATTGCTACTCTGGAAATGCTCTGTTGAGTCATCTTTGAACCCTCTAATCAGCTGTCATTTATTATTTTTTTATTGTCTTAGCCTGTAAATTGTAACCTTGAGTTTTCATTGCTTTGCTTTGGAGGAAGTACTTCTGCGTGTTTGGGGATATTTTTCTTTTTAACCTGTAAACT
Source organism: Aramus guarauna (assembly GCA_013400195.1). Lineage (NCBI taxonomy): Eukaryota > Metazoa > Chordata > Aves > Gruiformes > Aramidae > Aramus > Aramus guarauna. The sequence continues at coordinate 54,119 of VXBL01003109.1, forward strand.
GCTGCTGATATATATCAGGAGTATGTATATACATAAATATATGTGTATATATATATTAAAAATATAGCCAGTAAGAATATGGTTGCAAAACTCACCATGGCAACACTTCCTATAATTTTCAGATGGTGCAGACCATGCTTCCGAAGTCACTGAGAGCCATGAAATTCTACTTCACTACTGTGTATCAAGAAATATGGGTTGGTGTTGCATTAACAGCTTATGTCTACTACAAAATTTCATATGGTGGTAAGTTACACATTATAGTCTTCATTAGCTGTTACTTTATAGATAAGCTTTATAAATGAGAATATCCTTAACAGTTAGAAATCAGTCATTGAAAACATCCAGCAAAGAAATTAATACTCAATTATTTAAGGCCAGGTCTTTGCCATAAAAATTTAGAAGCTTTAACGTGCTCAGTGTAGAAGTTTACACTAACAAAAATACTCAAATACCAGCATAACTGTGCCTACGTTACGAAGGTAACGTAAGAATTGGTTTTAAAAACACACATCTAACTTGCAACTTATAGCCAGAGGCTTCTCCTGTAGATTTGTCCTGAAGAGGAATGTAAGATTGTTCTGAACTAAAACTTACTTTGATTAGAATTTTTTTTTCAGAATTAGTTTTTAAGTTTTTGCTCAAGATCTGCAAAAAAATTTGATTTTAAAAGGTTTTCCCATGTGAACTTGTGAAAGTTAAAGCACTTCATTTATTTTGGGCTGATGCACCTCAATATGTGAGGTGCATCGTTGCACATTAAAATGTGTGTTACTTGGTGATATTGGATCACTTTCTCAGAGGAAGAAACAGAACATCTAACGTAAAAATAATAAATGTGAGTGGGCCAGGTCCCTTAAAGTAGAAGGGTACAATAGATTATGGTGTCTTAAAGGTCCTGTTCTTCAGTGTAGGCTATGCTGAAAAAATTCCAAGTCAAACCCTTTACTAGCTGTCATGAACAATGAAATAAGTTATTAACTGTAGACAAACTTGACAGGGAAAGGAGCTCCTCACTGGGAACAGCCAAGTGATGTTACCTCAACATTTCTCTAGCTTTGTCCAAATAACTTGTAGCATGTCCAAAGCTGTTGCACTACATTTACAAGCTGAAGTAAACACAAGTAGATGAACAGCCAGAGCGGGGGCGGGGGAGAAGTTTAACTTTTGCTTTAACTTCTTTAATTTCAAGGAGAATTCAAAATTGAGAGACTGTTTCAAGTTTGTGTTCATGTCGTGCTACTTTTATTTTCATTTATGATTTAGATAATAGATGTGGTGGTGTAAGGTTTTGAGGGCCAAAACCTCGATAAGGGGCAACTGTATGCTCTGTATGCTAAGCATTATTTTAAAGTAACAATAGCTTTTAATATCTGTAGCCCTTTCTGCAGTTTGGGGAACAGTTTTGCAAATAAAAATAATGCATTTATGGATAGAAGAGTGTGTTGTAGAATAATGTAGCTTGGAAGGGACTTCCTGAGCTCACCTGGTCCAAACCACTGCTTAAATAGTTAGATCAGGTTGCTCATGGCTATATTCATAATTCTTATTCCTATTTCCAAGGCACGACTTCTTATGACTGTCTTCCTTATGAAGAACTTTTTCCATCTATTTTTGTCTGATCACTGTGAATCACTAGTTTAGAAGAACAATTACAATGGGAATGTAAGATAAGCTATTTTACTTACAAAGGAAGATTTTTAAAGCAAACTGTATTCTTATCACTTTGGTTTACATCTGTATGTTGTGTGTGTATATATCCATATCATGTATACATTATGTACTATTATGTATACATTTATTTTGAATTACAGTAGTCGTCTTAATGGCTACAATATCTAAATGCGTGGAGTCTTGGTTAATGAAAAACAAACAACTTTTAAAAAAAATCAATATAACGTTTACTGACATGAACTATAGCAAGTATGCATTGTACATTTTTTAAATCTTGCTCAAGGTAAATTAGCAAATCACAAGTAGTATAATATAACTGAAGTTTATCTGCAAAAAATAAATAGGAAATATTTTTTTTAAACTGTCATTGTTCAGCTTGGTTTTGTTTTTTTTTTTCCAGGCAGAAAAGCAGTGGCAGACAGTAAGTATTAAACATCTAATAGCCTGTTGTATTTTTTAAATGAGTGCAGTAAAAATTAGCTCTGTATTTTATGTAAACTTGGGGGTTAAGTTATGGATTTAGGAAATGTTTAAAGACTACTTCAAAATATCTAATTTGGGTTGTATTGATGGTTTTATAACCTAGAAACATCTTTGAATCTGCACAGATACTACCTCTGTCTTAACTTGTCCTTTGCATAAGTTTTAGGAATAGAAATGAAATTGTACGCCTTGACTGGTAGCAGGGAAGAATTCTTTTAAATAATAGTAACAACCATTTAAAGGAATTACTTAAATCAGCGCAATTTCAAGAGTAGCTGCTATTTTAGCTGTCAAGAAATTAAGAAGTTGTATTTTTATATCTTCTATAAAGTAGTGTTTACATATTCACGGACAGTTTCTTCTGACATCACATTGGAATTTAATTTTTCATGAGCTGCTATATCTGAGTTAACTTTCTGCAGCATGCTAGACAGCCCATTTGCTCCCAGCTGAATTTGTATATGCAAACATTATTTACATTTTAAAATGTGTAATTAGTGAAAATATTGCCCAGTAAACTTAAGGATAATAGCATAAATAAACTTTAATTTAGAAAGAACCATACCAAAACTGAGGAAAAATGGATGTTTGCCTGTAATAGTGCTTTAAAATTTGTGAAAGAGGATTGTTAGTATTGGCCAAGTTTATGTACGTAGTTTGAGGGTTTTGCTTTAATTGACAGGGCAGTTGAATCTGCCAGTTCTTGTACTCAGATGTAGATGCAGTTGTCTGTTTTAGGTTCTGAACTATGTTCCTGAATTAATTTGCTCTGCTGTTTGAACAGTCTAAATCGTGTCTGTTTCAGAATCATCTGGTGCTGGCCATCATTAAAGACCTCTTCTCTTCTGGGAGTATGAATTTGGTGGTTTGTCTTCTTTATTGTAAATGAAGCAAGTTAAAACCATAGGGAAGTTAATTCTAAAACTGTACCTGATCCATCTGTTGTAATTAGAAAACGAATAAATCCATTGAGCAAGAAGGAATTAAACATGTTGGACAAAGTATACTGGAGTATGTTGTTAACCTAATTTTTAGAATAAGCATTTTTTTGTTTTCTACAGTTCTTCCAAGTTCCATGTTAAACTTTTTCAATACTACTTTGAATAAGACCAAATTTCTACAACTAAACTTCTTAACAGAATTAGCCAACATTTCTTACAATAGCATTAAACTTTTTTTTTTTCCCCCCTAATGGTATCTTTTTTCGCTAGAACTTTTGAAATACTCCATCTACTTCTAAAATGTCATTTAATAGTGTGCCAAGTATGAGGACTTAATTCTCGGCTTTTTGTCAACTTGTGGTGCAATAATAGTACAAAAAGTTCTTTTTAAAACCTTGCAGTTTTTTAAAGAGCTCTTAGTTCTGCAAGGTTTTGAAACAAAAGCTTTATTATTATTAAAACACCATGCGACATGTTTACAGACTTTTTGAAAAGTACATTATTGTCAACTGTCTTTTTTTTATCCTTCAGTAGATCTATGGAATTATTCTGAAATGCTCTTCCTTTAGTCACAAATTTTCCAAAGGAGTAAGTAATAATGTATTCATATCATATGAGAAAATTCATATTACATGGGCCCTCATCTGCCATTTGAGCTTATGAAAATCTCAGAAGTTAAAGGGAATAATGAAATCACGTACAGTGGCAGCAGTTAGTAATAAGCATAAACAAACATTTAACTGACTTCAAAGAATCTTCCGTTTTCTTGAAAATTTAGAAATAATACATGTATTACTAGGACACATCATTCCTGGGTTTTGCAGATAGCTGATAAAGTAACTCCATGGTTTTGGAGACTCTAGGAACCTATACTATCTTAACAAAAATCAATTTTCAGAACTGTACGTACTGAGTACTGTATGTACCAAGGATACGTAGTGTGTAAAACCAAAATTGGACTTCATGTCATGTTTTGTTTAAATTTAGCCTAATCTGCTTTTGAGAAGATTAAGAGGCTTAAGTCATTTTAATGACTTAATGCTTACGTCCATCTTTTTAACTACTTCATTGAAACATCTTAAATCTTTCAGCTTGATTAAAGTTTTGCTTTTCAATCTCTCTGACTGCAGTATTTGGCCATAATTTAAATATTTTGTATTTGAATATTCAGGAACTTGATAACTTTACCTGCTGATTGTAAACATTTTAAACATTCCAAACACTGTGTTGCCTTTAATTTCTTCAAAATTTATTCTTCTGCTTAAGCTTAATAGCTATACCTACTATGAGTAGAGTAAAATCACCAGTCGTATTTCTCTGAAAGCTTTTTCAAAAAAGGCAGGTATAGCATTACTCAATTTTAAATGAATGAGAAACGAAAGAACAAATGAGAAGTAAAGAAACAAATAGTGAGTTCTTTCTACATAAAACCAAAAGCACTCTCAAGAAGGGAACAGAGAATAAAAACTAGAAGAAAATGGAGCTTCAAATGAACAGATATTAGGCCAGTGGTGATTACAGGGTGGGTCAGAGTTGTGGTATAGTTAATAAGTGGTTCAGATTGATAATTTATGCCAGGTAAGGAGCTATACATGCATTTGTAATGCAAATTTATGATCACTAAGTTATAGTTCCTAAGATACTACACATACTTCAAATGACCTGCTTTAGCAATTTTCAATTACAGAGCTGAGGAAAACAAGCTAGAGAAAAAAAAACATTCATCACTGCAGGACTTGCTTCACCTTAGCTAGAACCTAGCACACTGGGACTGAGCCACATCAGCAGGCTGTCTGATCTCCTGGAGGTTAATTGAAAAGCAAGAGGAGCTTCTGCTAACCTGCCTGTGGAGCACAGTTAACTACACTTGTAGGTAAACTTAATCTACTCCAACTCCCAATGCTTCTTGACATCTGACTTGCTTGATTTTTCTAGTAGGGAAAGAAAGTACATATGGGCAACAACATCTGGAATAAGAAAACTACACTTTCTACTGAAATAATGCTGTCTGCAACTGGTTCTTCCATTAGTGCATCTCCATCAGAAATTTCTGTGAAGGTTGCAGAATATTCCTTCCCGTTTGTGATTCTTAACACACAAATCTCTGCAAAAGATAAGGGAAGTAAAACTGGTATGTGTGCTTAATTTTTTTTTTTACTTGAGCAGGATACAGGAGGAGGAAATTAATTCTCAGTTAGTTTGACTCAAAAGCAGAAATCAACACACCAATAATGTGTAACAGCTCTAGTACTATCTATATATGTGCTGCTCCTCTGTGCTGAAGCATACCGGATAGTATAAAAGACAATAGAGGAAAATTAGCTAAGGCATTTTAAGTGCCATTTCTTATTTACAGTGAGGTGTGGGAGGAGTAATCAGTGTTCTTTGCAGCATTAGCACCTGGAGCATGGCCCTAGGTAGAGAAGGATTGCACAGGAGTACCGTGGAAGTGAATACTCTTATTTTAGAATATGTACCTTTTTTTTCTAATTTAGCTAAGGTGATTTCTAAAGCTAACTTAAAAAAGTTTTCTTGGTCCAGGTAGGTGTCCATATAGACAAGCCTCAACTCCTGAAAAAATCTATTTTCTGTGCAAATGACTATTTAAGATCAGGACTTTAATCCATGGAGGTAATATAGTAATATTCATCATGATTCACAATTAAACACTAGTAGGGGAAATGCTTACTGCTTATTTACAGATGATGCTGTTTCCATTTAGCTGCTACCTCTTTATACTGCTGACGTTTCTAAAACAAGAGGATTACATTTAAACTTTGTGTAATAAAATAGTTCAGCAACTGCATTTTTCATTTGTTGCCTGAGATAAGCCATCAGCAATGACAAAAACTGACTGTTTATTACCTTTGTAATTGGTTAGTGGAACAACAAACCTCTATAGGGCTTGAAAAGCCTCATCCAATTGCCATAGCACCATCTTGACCAAATTTTGCTGTGGCACTGGTAATTTTTTTTTTTAAATCAATGCAGAACATGAAAGCTCAGCAGTAGGGAGCTGAATTAGTAATGGCAATGCTAATGCAAGATGTGGTCTTTTTACAGTACAAGTACTTCTATATTTGCCCCTTCATGCAAAGGATGAAGGCCAGGATTTCTCATTGTGGAGCTCTGAGATTCTAGAACATTTTCAAGTGTTGTCCTACAATTAGGAATCTTGGAGTATGCCCTGCATGCTAATGAAGTATTATGGAATACTCTTGGAAGGCAGCAAAATACAGTCAGAGCCAAGGAAACATTAGTCACGGAGCCCAACCTACTTAACCTCTTTAATGGCTAACTTGGAAAAAAACCCAAATGGGAATTTATGTTAATTGGGAGGATGAGTAAAGTTGCAGGAAATGATCTAAAGTAACTAAAACAGCTGAACTAGTCTCCTATTTATCTGAATCATGATAGTAAACTGCTGTTTGTAGTACAAATGCAGCCTGATACAGAGCTAGTGTGTGTACATGTATTGTATTTTCAGTCCCCAAGGAAGGAAAACTATCAGGTGCTTGTTAGACACAGGTGATTATATGTGACATCACCACCAGATGGCTGAAATGAAACTAACTGAGGAAATCAACATGTGAAATCTCTATTGTTTCACTCACGGAAATCTGTAAAGTGACTAGGAAGGAAAGAATAGTAAGATGGAGATTTCCCTGAGGCGTTAAATAGTATGTCGGTTAACAATTCGGTAAATGGAGGAACAAGAAGTGACAAGATAGTGCTTGAACAACAAGCTCTTCGTACTATAATTCCGTGACCTTTAGCAACTAACATTTAGCAGCTAATATTCTCTTTAAGAATATAAAGCCATGTGACTCTGGTAATTTATGAAGAACTCATAAACAAGAAATTCCTGTAGTCTATTCCACTGCTGCAGGCAAACTACTTGGAAACCATCACTCCCCTAACTCAAAATGAACTGACCACCAAAAGAATAGATTATTTGGAAGTTTTAATTAAATTCTGCTAAGGTAACTGTGATTTCTTTGGTTGTGGTTTAACAGTATGAGTACTCTGGCAGATACACCAGCTCGTGGAGTTCCACCCTTATACCACAGTGCCTTGCTCCTCATAGTTGCGCCAATATTTGTGAATCAGATCAGGCAATTTTTCATAATTTTAGGGGGTTTTTTCCCCTCTAAAATAACAAAACAAGCACTCACATGTTGGGGTTTTGTTTTTTTTTTTTCGTTTTAATTTGGCTCCATCTGATCCCATTTACAGCAAAGCTGCTTTATAACTTGCATTACAGCAAAACATCTTTTTTTTTTTTTTTTTCTCAGAAAAGGGGCAGAATCAGAATTTGTAGTTTCCCATTCACTCACCCAGCTTTCCTAAGTCATTGTATCCCTTACAATAATTTAATGCAAGTTTCCTCCTCATACCCAGCTACGCACATGATCAAAGCACTGTCTCTCCCATAAGAACTGTCATCACTGTCAACACTCACAGGAATAAAAAGAATGCAGAACTCCACCCTGTATACAAATCAGGAATGTCAGCTTGTGCTTCAGCAAAAGGCAGAACCTTGCTTCCTTCCTCCATGACAGCACATTGATTTCTCAAGTTTATAGTGTCACTTAATTAATTAATTGGGAAGAACAAACAAACAAGTAGGGAACTGGGGAACAATTGTACCACAATATCCTAATGCCCAATACTTGCAGGAGGAATACTTTTAGTAATAAAAAATAAATTTGGAAGTTGTTCTTCAAATTGTATTATTGGTTGTCATCAAATGAAAATACACTTTTTAATTATTATGACCTTCAAGACCCTAAAGTAACTCTTTTTTTAATTGACATGACCTTTTACTTTTATACCCCTATCATCACAGTAACTTCACTTCAGCTATCTGCTGGAACAGACAATAGAGATTTCTTCAGAGCTAATGAAATGTGTTTGCTAGGAAATGATAATAGGGATTCTGTGGGTGGTAAAACTAACAGCAGTATACTGAATGAACCCCATCTGTGATGACTGCTTCTGCCTACACAGATTTTTCCTGCAGTATCAGTTGTAGTCTTCATTTCTTGTTTTAACCTGTTATGTTTAGCATGCTTTTGATAATATTAAGAGTTGCTGCAATTAAGGTTGAATTATTTAGGGATGAAGTAGAAACTGTTGTGAGGTATTTCATATGGAATGCTATATAAACAAGCAAAATGGCAACAACTAAACTGTGAATACAACCAGAGTGTTACGGGAGGAAAAAGGAGGAATTAGTAAAACGGCATTTGATACAAGACCAAGAATACAGGGACGGATACCCTTTTTTGGGGGGTCTAACCAAAAGCATTTCCACTTTTATAAACAACTCCATTATTTATCTTGAGGATATATATTGCAGTCTCAAATCTCTTTTTTGCAGCACTGTTATTGACTCTTTACTCTTGATGCTTCAGGTGTACTTTTAATTTAGCGTACAGAAAAACAGCCTTGTTTAAATTCTCTTCTACTTGACATTACAGTTCTCTCCTTATGTTGTATTCCACATATCAGATCACATACAGCTTGAAAAGAAAATTCTTTTGGTCCCACTTAGGAACTCAAGACACTTCTTTAAAATAATCAGCAAAAATTTAAGTTATGCATTTCTTTCAGTAAACTAAGAATTGGAGACATACCAATTTTAACAAAGGATCCGACTCTTGTTTCAGTAAACACCGAGACATAAATACTTTTCAGCATACTTTGATTTAGTTAATTCTTTTAGAGTAATGCAACTAGAAAAGTAATCTTGCAAAAAATATTTTTACTTTGCTTTGAAATTATGTATTCTTATTAATGCTAACTATCACACCTCTTTTTAAATTAAGGCTACTAATTTAAACATACTCAGGCCTGTCTAGAAGGACAGGAACAGAAGGCAAGAAAAAAAATTCTGTAGAACTTTCACATAGCAATTGGAAGAAAAAGAGGAAAGATTCAAGTTACTTTACCTTGTGCTGTAGCTTGTCCTTTTATAAAACAGAAATACTGGTTTTGAATTTGAGATATAAGCAACAGACAAACCTTGAAAGTAGCATCTAATCATCCCAAAGAAGTGGGTTGTTACTGTGTGTCCTCCTCCATGATGAACACACTCCTTTCCAGTCTTTCAAATCTTCAACTGCATATTATGGTATCCTCTTTGAATAAATCAACCTAAAATAGATTCTAAACACATACCAGTGATACATTTTCTACTGTCATTATTTCTTGGGCTTTTCATGGAATAATTTCCAATAGGATTCCATCAATGCCCTATACAATTCATCTCCCTTTACGATTGACACTCTTCTGTTTATGCAGCTAAGAATTGCAGTAAACCTTGTCATAGGATCACAACAGTTAAAAATTATTCAGAAATATATTTCTGGAAGATTACAAACCAAGGCACTTGGGCAAAATCAACTTGTCTCATTAATGTTCCCAGGAATAGAACATCATTCCTTTATCTGGCAAAGCAATTGGTGGGTTTTGTTTTTGTTTTTTTTTACAGTATATATATAGAGCACAGACATGTTTTCCATATAGGTGTATCTTAAATCATAACCCTATTTTGTTTCACAACTGTAATAGTGTTTCATTTAAACAGATTCAATACTCTGTATTGTATTTTTGGAGGAAACTTACCTTGTGTATTCTGATCTGTAAAATCTGTGATGAGTACACACGCAGAAAAGGTACAGAAGGTTATTTCCAGTAGCATAGTCTTAATAACGTAGCTGTTTAAATACTAAGGATAAACAGATTACTATTTTTTAAAAAATACACACTTAATTTGGTTTATAATTTGTTTCTCCTACTATATGTCAGTGTTGTTCTGCTCAGAAACATGTTTTTCTCTCCAAGCCTCCTTTGCACATCTCCTTGTCTCAGTAATTGCTGAAAAACACCTTCCAGTACATCCCAGACTTCAAAATCAAGCAGAGGACTTTGTTAATCTCCCCTTCCAAGCTGTAATCCTTTGAGTTCACCCATTACCAGGTACAACAGCAGGAAGCGTGAGCTCCATTACGTTATACCCTCTGCATGTTTTTTTCTGATTAGATCTACTTACCTCTAGTAAACTAACCAAGAAAAAGACATATTCTAGCAGTAGATACACATTTCAAATTAGGAATTATTGAGTTTGAATATGGGAAGAATATAAATTTAACATGAAAACAAACCTGCATCTGATCCAGCAGTAAACATAAGAAAAGCAAGCAGATTGTTTTCAATTACAGTAAATAGTTGCCCATCTTAAACAAGGAAGTGATGGTTAATAGAGAAGTTTAAGATTAGCTGCCCATCATTTTTGCAGCATGGGGTAAAAACTAATCATGTGTCACAGAATTCTGCATTAGGCCTTTAGCTGAGCGAGGAAATATTTGACATTCCTTCATACAGAAATTGTCAAAAACACTTGAGTACTTGACTCACTGAATCATGGCTGAGATACCCAGGAACAATTTTAGACTTACAGTAACAAATGAAATGGCTGGACTCAATCTTATAACATGACCCATTCTTTTTCCTCTCAAACTTCAGTGAAGTGACACACCCAAAGTGAGGTGGCATATAAAAAAAAAGCAGTAAAGAGTGAAGGGTTGACTGGTGACTCTATCCCCTCAACTAATAAGCGATCAGCTAGCTAGTCAGATACTTCCACTCATAATGGGTGTACTGAAAATTTAAGAAAACAGATTTTTGTAAAGAAACATCTTGAGAGCCTAAATGGTTATAAGCCAAAAAATGCAGGCAGAGAGAACTTCTCCCAGGACATTTACGTTTTTGTTTTCTCTACCCCTTCAAATATAGTTAATGGTTTCATCATTATAAATTACAGGGGAGCAGAACAAGATTTTCCATCTGTAAAAATGATGGCATGTAATCTGTCTTACAGAGCTGTATCTTCTGTAGCTATAACATAAAAAATTAACAATACCTATTAGTGTAAGAATTTTATGAGCGCATAGCAACACATCCCCAGTGAGGCCACAGCATTCTCCACTAAGTATGCTCTTTTTGCATCATGTGTATTGGATTAAGCATACAATTTATGTTATTGTTTAAAGAAATTACATCGCTAATCCACCAAATGCAGGGCTGAAACACATGACGTATCAGACACTCAAATCCCCAGGAAGTGCACACAGCTATGCTATATACAGATCATATGGCTTCAGTCCTGCTTTAATTATTATACTCCTTTTCAGAATGATGCGCTGAGTGGATTGTGCTATGGAAACTTTAGAACATTAGTCATCTAGTCCAGCATACATTACTTTAAAATATTACACGGTAGTGATGAAAAAGTATCTTTCTCCTGTTCACGTGTCTCAAATACTGTATACAAAACAGACATCAAAGCGTTTCCTTTGGATTATTATTTATAGTTTATCTCTGAACGGGTTTGGTGGGGTTTAAAATGCATTGGCTGTATATGAATTCAATCATGGCGGCATATGACTATTGTTCAGTATGAATTCCTTATTGTTGCAGCCTTAGGAAGTCAGCTTGATTCTGCAATGACAGGTTACTTAAGGCCATAGCAACAAATTAAAATAGCTTGCCTTTAAATATACACACTTACTTTACACAGTATTTCACTAAAGATTTTAGGCTATATGCTGTGAAAGTCTCCTTGAAATACTTAGTCTTTTTGTTTGTATCGTCTGCTACGCAGCACTGCACCTGCAAGTAACTAACTGCCTGGCAAGCTAGAAGTCCTTCTGTGACTCAACTTCTACAATTGCTTACATACTCACGGCCAGTTCCTCCTGCATTACAGTAAATGTAATTTTTGAAAGGAGAGTTGTATTCTGTAATAAAGTTATCCACTCATGCATTTAGAAAGGATACATTAATTTTTGTTTTTTTTGTAATACACATACACACAAAACGCCAACACTCCTATCCATGCTCTCTCTTTAGAGATTTTATTCTGCCAGTTGTGAGGAAACCCATCCTAACTGTAGCCATCCAAAAGTCTGCTCTCTAATCTGAGCTAGTCATCCAGACTCCATCTTTAATCAATAGAGAGATAGGCACCTTCAAAGACCAAGAGATTTAGATAGTGGGATGAGTATCTCAGCATGGAATGAACTGCCGGCAGAACTGCCTCTCTCCCTTCCCTCCCCATCCCAATTTATCTATAGAAGGAGCCTGGATGACTGATTGAGACTACGTGCCTAACTTCTAGATTACTGAAGTTGGATAAGATGGATCCTAGCCTAAACGTTTGACCTCTGAGACCGTTTCTTTCTGGCTATAAATAGGACTACCTGTTATTTAAAATAATACCACATGAAAAGAAAAAGTGTTATATTAATTAAAAATAAACACTTACTTTTCTGTGACACTTCTAAAGCCTGAAAACATTTTCCTATGCTCCAGAAAAGCATCTTAACGAGTTAATGCAAAACTGAAGAAAATTTAGATCTGAGAAGGTAGGAAAGCTCATTGTCATCCTTTTGTCTATGAATAAAAAATAAGTAGGAGAGATTCGGACCTGGCAGTTTTAAAAACTTAAAAAATAAAAAAAATCTACATCTGAAAAATCTCGCAAGAAGATACTTAAAAAACCACAAGTAGGAACTGGAACTTCATCAGGAGCACTCATGAAAATCTCATTAGTCTCCCACCTGTATCTTTGAGAATCTCTGCTTCTCCTAAGAATAATGTTTTGTGTGATTAACAAATAAGAAGCCTGCCAATTTATTAACTACAGTTAATATCCTTTTTTTAAATAATCTAGGTTAAATACAAAACACATTTTGATACTTTTTCTCTATGTAACCATAAATTTCAAGTATTTTGGCAAAACACTAAAACAATAGTTTATACATTTTAATCGAATTTCAATTTCTAGCTTAACACAAGCTCAGCACAAATCTCAAAACCTAACCATACTGTAATAAACAGTAATTCTTCATTTTTCTGATGTTGTAAATTGAATATATTTCTGTTAAGCTATAGAGGCTTCAATTTGTGAAGTTAAATAGTATTGCTCTGTTTTTTAAGAACCAAGAGGAACCTAAAAGGTATTTGCATACCATGTTTTAATACACCAACAAATAAGCACAAAAGCTTTCCTTTAGAAAAAGGCCAACAAAATTAGAGCTCTTCTCACAAAGGCAACATATTTGGAAGCAAATAATTTGGGTTCTGTATCTCTGGCTTTATCTGCTCTATAACCAAATTCTCTTACCTTATCTTCTTAGGCATTCCCCAAATCATGAGTGCTTTCACACACCCTCACTTAGATAAGGCAACTACCTTGTAGATACCACTGCCCCTCTGGCCAAGCAACATAATTACTACAAAGCTGGACCAGTCATTTGGTATGGAAATGCATGGGCAATGCAGAAAAAAAAAATTCTACATTATTACAAGTGACTGTTTTCCTGCTCACAGTAAACAAAACATTTGTAGATATTTTAAATGGGAATCAAGAGATTTCATAATGGCTGCTCTGTCCCTTGACTGGTAAAAAAGTGGTTCCCAAAAAGATATTTCTGTGGGAGAGGAGATATTAATTTACCACACTCCAGGCAGAGTTTTAAGTCTCTGCTTTGTAAAGATTGGGTTGTTTGTTTTGTTTTTTTTTCTTTTCTTCTTTCTTCATTTCTGTGGGAAAATGGAGATAGGAAAGGATGAGGCAAGTGTATTTTTTCAAGGGAAGCAGAAATAGGAGTAGGAGCAGACTTGCATATAAAGTACCTGCTCTACCTTTTGAAGACATTTCCTCTTAGTCCACTGTATCCAGTCTGTCTGGTTGCTGCATTGGCTGAACCTGCCTCTGCCAAAAGCAACGCAAGGTCGACAAACTTTTATACCAGAGGCCATTATTCCAGTAGAGACATTGCATGGAGGAGTGCCTTCCTTCCCAGAAGCACTTGTCTACACCATATTCTCCCACTTCTCATTTTGTCAGCATTCCTGCTGTTGCAATGGAAAACTAATAGTGGGGTAATATTTATCGTATTTCAGTTTTTATTATCAATCACTGAAAATGGAGAAGTCAGCTATAAAGTATCCCCACAAAGAAATTACAGAACATCAATTAAGAATCTCTGGCAAAAAAAATCTAACCTGGTTAATGAGAAAGACTTTTTAAAGAACAAGCGCAACAAAGGGCGCACAATTCCCATGTTGCTAAAATTAGAATTTCACCACAAATAGTAAGACGACCCGTAAATTTCTACTCACTTCATTTGTTCGCTAAAGTTCAGTGTGAATTTGATGAAGATAAACTCCCTTTTTTTTTTTCATACGATATATAACTATGAGCACCTTAGAGCCTGTTTCATTTCAGGTCAGCCTAGTTGCAGAGTTAATACTATTATTCTAAGTAGATCTTGGAGTGCTCTATTTGGTCACAAGTATAGTTTTACCTATTTCCAAAGCTGTGTGGGAGATAGAATCACAGTTCACAAGAAACTGTATGATAATAATCTTGTCAGCTAGTAACACTCTGAATAGTACTTGCAAAATAATTTTAAATTGGCAAAGTATTATCTTGTGATGCTAATAGGTTTTTCCGGTAAGACCAATTTCTTAAAAGAAGCAGAAGCTTTGACCTATCACAGAGGTGACACCAGAGCCTGCCTGGGTGTCCATCTCTTCTCCCAAGTAACAAGCGACAGGAGGAGAGGAAATGGCCTCAAGTTGCGCCAGGGGAGGTTTAGATTGGAAATTAGGAAAAATTTCTTCACCAGGGTTGTCAAGCACTGGAACGGGCTGCCCAGGGGAGTGGCTGAGTCACCTTCCCTGAAGGTACTGAAAAGACCTGTGAATGTGGCACTTAGGGAAGGGCTCAGTGGTGGACTTGGCACTGCTAGGTCAGCAGGTGGACTCGTTCCTGAAGGTCTTTTCCAACCTAACCGATTCGGATTCGAAAGACAGTGACAAAGATATGCAATGAAATCTTAAGCATGTATATATTAATTTACACCTTTGCTATAGAATCTTACATTACTAGGTTACATTTAACCTACAAGCTCGTATTTGAGATCAACATGCTGTTATCACTTACCCTCGAAGACTTACACAAACAATATCTAAGCTCCTGGAAAAAACTTGCCAGGTTTCCATTTTTTTCACTCCTAGCCGAGATCTGTCACGGTGTTCTACAAATAAAGTAGCAAAGACTGGAAACCAGCCATTTACAGACACGGTTGAAACATCGGGTAGGTCCATGTATTTTGTAGATTAGGATTTAAGACTCACAGCAATATGAAATTTGTCTACATTGCATGTGTTGCAGTACTAACATATGGTGATGTTTTGACTTATAGTTGAGCTTGACTTCTTCCAAGCTGTTAACTTTCATCTTGCTGTTGTAGCTCCACAGAATGAGACACCAGAAAACGAAGAAACTAAACCTCAAACACGAGACCAAATCTCTTAGGAGGCTGATGTCAGGGTCCTGGACACAAACACCTTCTCTCCTGCTCCGAGGGGGAGTTTTGTACATCAGATTTCACAAGTCATGCACGTGTGAACGGACAGTAAAACGAGCGTGACGCTAGACATGACGTTATTCTAGCCTCAAAGAACCGAGCCGTGTTTCGGCAGACCGTGACAAGCTGCTCGAACCCCCCCCCCCCCCCCCCCCCCCCCCCTCTCCC
>VXBL01003109.1:73955-159550 GCA_013400195.1 Aramus guarauna
CCTTTTTTTTTTTTTCCTTTCTTTTATTCTGCCCCAGTAGGATTTTTTTTGTTGGGACTTCAGATTTGTTTTTGAAAAAAGTGTTGGAAATTTTTCCTTAAGTAATGCAATTAATGCTTTTTGTTCTTGGATGGCAGTTCCAAAGTTGCCTCTGCTGACAAGTATTAGGCATATTCCTTGGACACTAGGGTGCAGACAAGGAAAAGCCACTTACAAGGAGCACTGTTTTCCTTCTTAAGAAGAGATAAGGAAGAAAGAACTGCTACAGCTGCGAAGTATAGAACACTTACTGTTTCTTACCTAAATTTTGAGTGTCATGCTTTTACAGCATATGTGAGGCAACAGTTCTATGCCTTTTGCCTGATATATGTCGAGTCTCTACACCATTAATAAAGTGATAGGAGAGGTGATGGTGCATGCTGTGTCAAAAAAAAAATGGTGGTGGACTGATTCTCTTAGGAGGAATAGTTAGTATTGCATATTCCTCTGGCATCAATTGCTGCAGAGCTTTTCTGCTTTTGTCTTTAACATAATTGGGATAAATGAATATCAGTGAGGTCGCAGCCAGCATTCACATTTTTGAATGCATCTAGGAGGACCCTTGTGAGACTTTGTGTGAGGCTTAGAGTCAAAGACTTGTTGGACACATCTATTTTTATGCGTAGGATCGGGTGGTTGTGTTTGTTGTTTTAACAGAAGTGAGAGTGAAAAGTTTAGAGATTGTTCAGTGATTTTTTTTTTTTTTTTTTTTTTTTTTTTTTTTTTTTTTTTTGTCTGGTTAATTTTGTGTGGCACTGCAACTCTTCTCCAAAGATGACCATGACTAATACATATTTTATGTTAGACTAGACAATATACAAGTGGATCTCGAGTATTACAGTGAGCTTTAATATCTTAATTGCTACATGTGTTCCTGACCTATGAAGACAGATAATGTGACTGATAAAACACAAACCGAAGATGCATATCTGCAGTAGTTATTTTTGAATTAAGAGATCTTCCAGGTGAATTAAGAAAAAGGGCTTTTTGTTGTGTTTTTTGTTGTTTGGTTGGTGGTTTGGTTTGGTTGTTTGTTTTTTTTTCCAAATGAGTACACACTTGTCATGTATTCAGTCTAAAACCTGTCCCAAAAAGTCCAAAGTGGGCATTGCTTATTCCTAAGTTAAAACCAAAATATTTTTAAATTGGTATACACTGTTCTGTTCCCTTAGGAAGGTCACTACCAATATAATTCCATGTTGTGAAAATCTAAAGGAAGATGTGTTACTTTAATACGCTTAATTTTATGAATTTTCAGTGATGTCGAGATAAAATATATTGCAATTAATTCAGAGCTGTATAGTTATCAGCAATACTGATATCATCCTTGTTTGCTGAATAAATCTGAAGTGACTGTAGAGAATAATTTGCAAGTTTATCAGCTACTATTAATGAAGTTATTTATTGCAGCAGAGCGTAAAGGCCATTTTGTGGGTTTTTTGGACCATGTCACTGTTTTGTTTTTATTTTAGGATGATAGAACATGGCCTATTCTGTGGTAAAAATAAGTTCATCAGCTTCACCATCTCAACAACAAAAAAGTATTATTCATAGGCTACTCTGTTAATGGCATATGAGAAAATTTTGAGGGAGAAGATACTCTCTATTAAGTTCTCTTTATAGATTAACATAGATGAGATTGTTGCCTGCTGTAGACTTGAGAGAGAATAGGTAGTTATTGGACAGCAAAATTCCATTCCACCGGATTGAGTTATGTTAATCTAACAAATTCCAGTTTGATGTGTAATATAGTCCTTTTTACCATATTATAAACAAAAATTCTAGCTTATTCTTTCGTTTTTCTTAAGATCACATACAGCTGTGGAACAGCCCCCCATTATGCTAAGAGTTGTCCATACAGAGAATAAAGACAGTACTTTTTTTGAAGAATTTGTAGCCTAATGCTTGGTATTAAAATCAAAGCTTGCATTTATTATCTTTTTAAACATTCAGTGGTTTTTAGATGTATTTATTTTTGTCCTTAAAAGCTGGAGGCAGCTTCAGAAATGAAAAATAATCGTTGAGCATGGAGGTTTGAAGAAGCAAACAAATTATTGCCTAATCGGTGGGGGGAGAAGGTGTCTTGCTCCCTCTCCATCATGACTCACTGTTGGAATTTACAAGTCTTATATGTTTGTCTAAATTAAAAGCTTAATATTACCATACATTAATTACTAGCACACCATAGCTCCAAAATACTTCGAGTATACTTCGAGAATACTTCTTTTATGAACAGCTTTTCCATCAGTCTTGCATCCTGGGTCTCACTGATTCTTAAAGTATAAGATTTTAAAGTAAATAAATATTATAAAATATTATTTTAACACTTTAGGTTGGTACACTTTTCTGGTAGTTTGGAAATCTGTCATTGGAATCAATTAAACTTGGAAGCATATAATCTCTAATGTGTCGGGCAATATATCCATGGAACGTATTCAATGTTTTGAGCTTCTGAAAGTGATTTTTTTAATGACAGACAATAATAGAATTACATTGTGCAATAATAGACGCCATCCTTCAGAAGTAGATTTGTCTGTCAAAAGCAACAGTGCTACCAAGAGGACAAAGCATAAATTCTGTAATAACTCAAAGGACAAGCAAGAATATGAACTGCTTAGTCAAGGAAAAAAATTGTTTTGAACATAAATTTTCAGTGACTTTACCTAGATTTTAGGTCACACTATCCATTTTCTTAAATCGTGCTTAGAAGCCAGTACACAGAATCTTGCTTGTATCGGAGAGCGCAGGTTTATCGTTGTGGCGCAGTAGGATATTGGAGCACCTGAATTCCTTTCAGGCCTGGGGTTTCACAATAGGGGCGAGCTGGGTTAACCATTTCCTGTGGCCGGTGGAAGAGGCTGTTTCCTCTTCCTTGCTGCTCATTCCCACCGATTCCTTTGAATGGACTGCACTGTGCTTGTCTCAGTAAACTAATCCAGGTCACTAAAAATGTAAAAAATAGTGGTATCCAAAGAATGCTGAAGAGATACATGTGCACACATATAGATGTATGTTTTCCCAAGCTAGTGCATTAGATCGGCTTACATTGTGACTATTGCATTGTCCGTGTTGGTAGAGGAGTGAGCAGATTGCTTGGCTGAGATTGATAACAGAGGAGGGGATAGGGAAGTGGAATCTCTCCCTTCCAGTATTTTTGTTTATTCAGTTTAGTTCATTGTGTAGCTGTACCCCAGGCAATATATTTTGTTCTCTAGCTATTTAGCAGGTGAGTGCAACAGTGAGATGAAACTACAGCTCTCTGCAGTGCAGTTAACATTGTTACTGCAGAGGTAAGTTATGGTTTCACCAGTTTTCACATCTATATTGGATATCCAGTAACATTTCACATTTTCCCTGAAACAGGAGAAAGTAAGGGATATTGGTTTTTTGGTAAAATATATGGTCTTTGAGGAAATCTTGAGAAACAAGTATAAAGTTGGGACCAAAAAAGGAAAAACAATAAAACTTAAGTGGCAGTTGCTAGTCTGCTGTCATTTTTTCCCCTCATGCTTTGCAGTATTGCATTCCTTCTGATTTCTGCCCATTATTTCCTTATCCTCTAAGATTCATAGTGTAATTTAGCCTAGTTCTTCAGTAGTGGAAGTACAATTAAGATTTTTTTTTTAGTTTCCAATTCATTGCTTTGCTTAGCTGCAGAATTCTATTTATCTGTGAGGAGACTGTAGCTATAAAACAAGTATTTTATTCAAGGAATTCCAACTTCACCAGGAAGCAATCTAATCTCAACTTGCATTATGTTGCAGACGCTTTATTTCACCTATGTATCCTTATGCCTACTTTAAGTTTGACAAATGGATTTCAGCTTTCACGTGACTAAACTATTGTTTATAAATTGAGAATGGGGGAAACTGAGGCTTCAGTTTTGTGTAGGTGAAACTGATGTAATTGCAGGGGCTGCTGTAGTCCTGCCTCCCTGCTGCCCCCTCTCTTCTATTAGCTCTGGTATTTCTGATTCTGTGCTGAGCTGTTTCAGTATGTGAACTCAGCAGGAAGTTGTTTGCCCCCTTTTTTTTATTATTTTTCTTCTTTCCCCAGGATACTTTTCTGCCAGCTGAGCACACTGAAACCAGCTCGGTGCAGTGTCAGATAAGCACTGGAACCAGCACAAGAAAGGGGAGAAATGTGTATATTGCAGGAAGGATGTAATCGGTTTTATCAGTTTATGTTGTTGGCATTTTTCAACCTGAAACAACTCCATGGTGGTGAATGAATATGGTGACATGTATCTGGGTGATTTTGGTATGTAATCCGTGTCTCAAGTGGCAAGAGTAACTTCCCTGCTCTCTGAAATCAAAACGAGAAAGCAGTGCAGTGCCCAAGGTCTCTGCCGGGCTGATCTAGGAGAATTTCTCCAATCCCAAATGCCCTGGGTTGACCTCATACACATAAGCACAGTGCATTGGGTAGCATCTGAATTAATACTCTCCTGGGAGCCCATTTTTGACACTTCAAGACCAGCAAACCTCATTCTCCTAAATACCAGAATGTATCTGTCCTACTATAGACCTACTAAGGTGAATAGCTGAGAGCTGTTGAGAGTTAGTGTTAGATGAAAAAAGCAGTAGACAGGGCTGCATTATTAATATGTCAAGAAAAGTATTGCCTGCTCTCTGATAATTAAAGGAAAAGAAATAGGGTGGTTTAAGACTAGCAAAGTTTACCATAGCCATTAATTACAGGTTTACATGCATATAAATATTTTTTTTAATTTCTCAAAGAAGCTGTGTTAAGTCTTAGTTTAGAATAACAGGTACAGTTTAAGTTGAGGAGCCATACTTTGAATGCATGTTTGCATCAAAAAATCCTTTTCTAATCCTGTTTCCTAATGCAATTTGTCTGATCATTCAAGATAGTGCTGCACCTGTTGTCATTCTTACTCGTGTTCTGAAGATGATTCAACCTCTTTTTTTTTTTTTTTCCTACCTCCTCCTCCCCCTATGCTTACTATTAAAAAAAAAAAAAAAAAAGGGGGGGCTTCAGAAAGTATATCTGGCTATCTTTTAAAATCTAAGCCAGTGTGTTGGTCAAAACCTGACCTGAATCTATCCTATCTAGCCAAAGATATGGGTTTTCAAATTACTTAAATTCAAAACATTGATTGTCAGTTGATGTCTGTAAAATGGTTGGCAGGCTGTTAGCATTTTGTAGAGAGAAGAATGTGATAGCCAGAGCATATACTGTGTGATGATGTGGGCAGCATTAGTATCTCTAATAAGTTTAAACAGTTCAACTAGTGATTACTTGCCTGAAACTGTAAGTTAACCACTGACAGCTTAGCTAACTTGTTATTTGGGTGTCTGAGAAAGTACTAGCATGTGTGAACTGACAGCCATTTCCTACCAATCCTGTAAGATAATTTTTATAGTACGTGGATATGTTAGATACTTAGCTTAGTCAAACATATACCTAGAAATAGTCAAACAGGGTTCTTAGTGTTAAAGTTGCTATTCAGATACATCGACAGAGGAGTGGTTAGATTTTCCTTCTGTGTATTTACAAAGAGCAAGTTCTCGGAAGTGAAATTTTAGATGATTCTGCAGGCTGACGAATGGGTTAATTACTATTCAGGCTCCAAACAGTTAAGACTGTATGTACACTTCAGGAGATTATTGAATTCTTGAAACAGTGTCTTATAAAAATAAACTATGAAACTCATCGCTGTATGGAGCTTCATCTCTGCATGCAGTTCTGAACGTCTCAGCATGCCTGATGCTTAATTTCCTTACGTACTGCTTTATTGTCCCAAGTTATCTACATTTCAGAAAATTTTAGCAGCAAGTCTGAATCATGTACTTTGGAGAGTGGAAAAAAGGTCTGTAATGGTTGACCTCCTTTACACTTCAAAATTATTTCAGGATCAATGCAATTATTGTAAAACCATATCACGTGAATTGGTGTCTATTCTAGCCCACGTCTCTTGGAAGTCTTTTCAGTCTTTTTTCTGACTAGATTTTTGGTGTACTGACAGTGCAGTATATTTACCATTTTATTGTCATTTATCACCACTTCAGCAAGAGCTTGTTGGATATGGGAATATGCTATAAAAATGCAAGCTTTACATTGAAACAAATGTCTGTTTCTTGCAATGCCTCTCCTGCCAAATTCCTGACTGCAGCACTTCATTTTTACTTCCCCCCCAGATGCTGGAGAGCAGTAGTATTTGTTTTTGTAGCACTGATAGGAGGTAATGTGGTGAAGGAGATATATATCAGTTTAAATGGTGAATTATAAACTGCTGTTTACCACAGTGTGATTTTTTTTGAGTCTAACTCAAACACTTACATTGGAATAATTTAATTTATGTATCAACTACTGTGCTTTCGCTCATTTTTAGCTAAACATCGAGAACTTTTAAATTTGATTCACATTTACCAACTTCGAGTACTTTGATACCCTTTTTATAGTGGATATTTTGTATTTATGGTACAAAACTATGGTCTGGAAAAACACTTTAAGGGATGTAAAAGACACACTAAATCAGAGGATTTACTACATAGTGTTTCCAATATGATAGTTTTGTGTTTCTGGGTGTTTTATAACATTCAGCCTAACAAATCTTTGATTTGAGTCTTCTACGCATTACTGAATTACCCCCATTTACTGCTGCTCCCTTCCTCCAGTCATCTGAAGCTACCAAATACTGCTCAGTTGACTCTCAGAATGAAGAACTGAGAAGCATTGGCAGAAAATTGCAAGAAGGCTTGATCTGGAGTGGGCATGTAGTTGCTTGTACCTTTTAGGAGGCAAGAAAAAGCTTTTGGCCAGCTTTTTCTTAATGTCTTACAAATTATACAGGAATTTTTCAAGCAATGAGGTCTCAACAGCCTCTTTTTTTCCAGTGCTCAGGGATGAGAGTGTTCTGATTGTGTCTGACTTTCTTCATAAACCTTTTGTCTTCCTTTCCCCACCTGAAGTGGGGACCTAAGTCATTCAGCCATCCTCCTTGTTAAGTACTGCAGTATTCATGTGAGAAAAGATGTCTTGAAATATGTGAAAGAATGCAAAAATATGAATGTTGTCATGTAGCTATATATAGTTTTATGTATTGGTGTCTGTAGTCATACTGGAATAAACAGTTTGATATGCTGGGGACCTAGGGATGCTACTGTGTTTCTGACATCATTTGGAGAGCAGTTGGTAAAATCCCTTCCATACGCACACCCCCCCCCAGCAAAGAGCATGCTAAGCAGAGTTTCTGTTTTGAATGTATGTTTGAATATATATATTTGGGTTTAAATCAAATTCTTTTTCACTTTTATTTTCTTTACCCTTTGATTGGAAAAAGGAAACACGCTTACCACAAATCATACTCTGCATAGGTCATTGAGCATACAGTTGTTATAGTGTAATAGAACATCCTGTGTTTTACCTCAATAAAATAGATTTAAGAAATATATAAACTTAGCTGTCAGTTTACCTAAGTGGTAAGTAAACCTAGATATCTGTCTCATTAAGTATTATTAATTTACAATGGCCTGTGAAAAAATTGATGTAGTTGGTGGGTGGTTGATTGTTTTTTCGGGTTTTTTGGTTGGTTGGGTTTTTTTAACTTTTCCCACTATGATCCATGGGTTTTTGATTTGATCCTACTGGAGAAACTGAAAGAGAATGTCTAGAAAGCAAACAAGCTTTTTTTAAAAGAAAAAATCTTTATCTTGTATGCAAATTCTAATAAGTTAGTTTTCATCTGGAAGTAATCTTACAGTGTCAGTTTAAATTAATTTTCCATGAATGTGGAAAAGCTTAGCTTAGAGGGCCTCTGTGCAATTGTGCATGTTTTTATTTTGAACATGCTTAACTACATTGCCCATCTGCATATTAGGCATTTACAATACAGCTTATATAGCAGGAAGAAAGAAGTGAAAATAGCAAGAGGGTACGGTAGGGTGGCAAAGTGGAACAAAAGTTATTACAACAAATCAGCCTTAATTTAAAGTTAGTGATGTCCTGCATGCAGTGTTTTATTTTATTCCTTCTGAACTCTTGCTTTTCTTTATACTTATCTATTACTTCGCTGTGTATTATTAGTTGCTCACATCCACCATTTTTAATCTATAGCCTTATGTTAAGTAATTTTCCATTTTGTGTAGATATTTGATGTAAAGTTGTGTAGGTTTTAGGGAATTACAAATTCAGTTTTACTTTATATTCTTTTTCCTACATCATTCCATGTGATTTTCAGAGGTCATGAGTGTCTTCATGTTAAAATGCTTTAGTAGGATCATAGACTGCATGTACTTCCCTTCGGAGTGATTTACATAATCTGCAGATATATATTTTTGCTGAATATGAGCTTTGTCACACAGGGCAAGTCCTCTTAGATCTTACATGGTTTTTACATTTAATGCAGGATCATAACTC
This sequence comes from Aramus guarauna, assembly GCA_013400195.1. Taxonomy (NCBI): domain Eukaryota; kingdom Metazoa; phylum Chordata; class Aves; order Gruiformes; family Aramidae; genus Aramus; species Aramus guarauna. Next base: position 82,377 of record VXBL01003109.1, read on the forward strand.
ATGTCTATGAAATACTGCTTGTACCTCACCTCTTTCATTTAGAATATTCAAAACCTCTTTACATTTTTTGGAGGAAAATCCCCTTGTTTGTTTAATTTAGGATTTTGAGGCTGTTAATACATTAAGCGACCATAGGTTGTGGTATCCTTATCTCCCTACATATATCCTAGATTTCTATTTACCTACCTAACAGTAACAGTTATAAATCAGTTAGCCAAATAACTGCATAGGATCAGATACTCAATATGGAGACGATACATCTATGGACTATATGAGAGAAACTAAGGAGCTATACTGTGCTTGTATTGGTTTTATTATTTATCTGATTTAACAAACTGCACACAGGTGTGTTCAGTTATTTCAGAAGGCAGAATGACAGGATAAAAGGGGAGTTCAGTGACATATATGTATATTTTAGTTCATATTCTTCTTTTGAAGGAACCCAGTTATCTAATAGAGACGGCAGGCTTTAGAATTAGACCATCCCATATGCTTCTGGTCTGCATGTGTATGTCGTGCCTTTCTATTACAAGTAAGGCTCATAAGTTTGGGGGATTTGTTTGGAAGAATTCAGCCAGTAGCCGTAGTTGGAAGGGTGGCACAATATGTGTTAATTTAGGCCTAGCTTTTTCTCTCAAATATTTATTCATGTGATACAGTTTGGGTTTTTGACAGATGAAGATACAATCTGGTTTTGGAGAACAACCAGATGAGCTTTTCCCGTGCTTCCAAAAGCAAAACAACCCTTCCCTTTTAAGAAATACCCTCGGCTTTCTTATCCGTTTAAAATGTTCTCAGTTACTAACAGGTTAATTTTCTTAAGTTGCAGCATTTTATAAATCTGAAGTGGTTCTACCAATTATATTCTCAATAAACCTCTCGACATGATGCATGTTTGCTGAGGAGGAAGGAATGCTGCATGGGATCAGAATGTTTTTGTTACCATCAAAATGCTTTAAGTGAGGACAGTACTATTTCTGAATGTTGGAGCAGACTAAATACGGTATCTTACTAACTTTTTCCTCTCTGCTGCTGCTTGTAGAGAAGGGTAATATAACATTTCTGTGGACCACATATACAGCTGAGAACCTCCTACTTTTCCCTTCCTGCAGTTAATATGTAAGGTGCTACACAGAAAATGTAGCTCATAGCTCTTTTTTTTAAGAGGTGGGTTGTTCAAATTCTGTTGGTCTTTCATAGTATGGGTTGGATTTCTTTGTTTTGTTTTTTGTTTTTTCTTTTTTTTTTTTTTTTAAACCTTCTTGGGTCACTTGCTCACTGTTTCTCTCTATTAAGGAAATGGATCAGGCTAGAGAATATGCTTTGCTCTTGCAATTGTAGAATAAAAGCTGAATGCACTGTTGATGCCATCTCTCTGTTCCCCATTATGGATCCTGTATAGTGTTGACAGGAATGATGATAAACATTTGCTGTCCCTTGACATGAAGAGGCAATCAGAAACATAGTTTACTGTTTTGTATTCTCTGCTGCTTGAATTATCTCCAGCAAGAAGACAGACTTTGCCAAGAATGGGGTAGTGCTTGAACTATAGTATTTTTAGGCATAAATACATGGTGGATTTGTTGTTGTTTGTGTTGGTTTTGAGATGGTTGGTCTTTCTTGGTCTTTCTAAAACATTTTCTTGATTTAAGAAAATGTGTCATGGAAATGTCTTTTGATAGTTGTTAGGATCACTTGCTCTTGTAACTTCTGCTCCGTATCATTGCCCCCTTCAACAGCAAAATCACTTCTGGCTCTTTTGAGACAGTCAGAGCCTTATATGTAAGTTTATTTAAGATGAATACTTGCTGTTTGTCATTATTATAATAGCAAACAAAGATTACTATTGCACAACGAGAGGATAGCAGAACTCCCCTACTGCAACCTTGCCTAATTAGGTGAAACTTGATCTCCCCTATCTTGTTCCTGTCACAGCTGTGGCCTGTCTTGTTTCTTTACAACATCTTATCACTGCTCCTCATTGCTGCTTGAATTCGTATGCCAGTAGACCAAAAATACTCCATTTAAGTAGTTTTTCACTGTAGTTCTTGCACAGAAACTGTTCTTAGGTTTTAGCTCTACACAATATTTTTATATTTGCTACTATTTACGACTGTCCACATGAAGAATATTTTAAGGATGGTTCTTCAGAATATTATAAAAACATCAAAAGAGAAATCTTGGCTCCCAGAAAAGACTGGACTTAACTCTAAAAACTGGACAAAGGACAGAATTATAAAAAAGAAGGTGGGATTACTTTGGTTTTTGTTTATTTGTGGTAAAATTAAGCATTTTGAGATTTCTTTTTGTAAAACTGAACAGCATATATTTATAATGGGTTAGAGTGTGTGTATGTGGGATTTTTTACTTGAAGATCAGAGATTATTGCCTTATATGGGTTTCTTCTGTATATGAAATACCTAAAATTTTTAATTTTGCCTTGCATAAGTTACTTGATTTTTAAAATTATTATTATTTATTGGGTTTGATTCAGCCAAAGTGGAGATGTGAATGTGAAACAGCAGCTTTTCATTTTTAAATCTATTTAAAAACTAAAGAAATGCACTGGAAAGACTTACTTTCTGTTATGTCCAGTTTCCACTTTGATGAAAGGAAAACTCTGCAGATTGCAAGTTGAATCCCAAAGAATATATTCACTTTTCACTTTTTATATTTTTGCCAAGCCAGATAACATTACATCTAAGTTTAAATGGTTGGTATTCCCTGAAAGCAATACACTAAACAATCCGTATTTTGTTAATACTTTCCGCTCAGTGGGAGAAAGCTGCGGCAGTCCCTTCTTGTTTTGCTCTGTTGAAAATAAAAGGAGACAGTAGTGCTGATTCCAGTTGCAACATTACATATGGGTGTGTATTTGTAGGTTTCCTTGTTGTAAAATGAAAAAGTGCCCTTTGGTGCTGCAAATCACTTTTAGTAATTGACAAAAACCACAATATCTTTAGTAAAAATACTCTGTTAGTTGGTTATTTTTGTTTTGTGGTTTTGCCTTTTTTGTTTTGTTTTGTTAGAAAAGTTGTAGATGAAAAGACACAAACATCTGTCTTTGTATCCTATACTCTTTTGATGAGATTATTTTCAACTCAGTAGGTAGGTCAGGCTTTTCTGGAATTTAGTGGATTTTTGGATGACTTTGCTGTAGCTGTTGACAAGGTCGAACAAAGACCGTAGAAACATTAGCACCTCCCTTTTCTTAGCCTTGGCCAAAATATTTTTAATAATTTGAGAACACTCAGTTCTGTGATACAAAGTCTGTGGGACACTTTTGTTGCATGTGGATTTTGAATACTAAGTTGTCTTTCAGCAAAATTAATCCAAAGCCCCATGCTTAACCCTGCTCTTCAGCTTTGCCTTGTGTTGTCAGAATGAGCTTTCTTTCAAAGTAAATGACAGTATTGCTAATCTCAATATGCAAAAACCTTGAATAGGACTTCTCCCCTACCCAATAAAAGTAAAATACTAAATTTGGGGGTTTTCTTATCTGTCATTTAGTTCTTCAGGCTTTGAGGGGATGTCCTGTTTTGTAGGGTTTGGTGGTTTAGGGGGTTTTGTGTGTGTGGTGTATGTTTTTCTGGTTTGTGTTTGTGTGTGGTTTTGTTTGGTGTTTTTTTTTGTTGTTGTTGTTTGTTTTAAACTTTTCCTTTTGGTGAATTCTTTTTTTTTTTTTTTTCTTTTTCCTACCCTGACTGGAAAGCTGAGATTCTTATGTAATAAAATGATCTCTGAAGCTGAGCCATCTTGGATTCATTTAGTTTTGTCTTTAATTTATTGCCAGTTCACCTGAGTTTACTGCAAATTTTACAGTACTAACGTCGTGTTGTTCTTCAGCAATGTGTCTTCCATAATGATTTGGAAAGTAAAATATTTAATTGTATTGTTTAACATATTACTCGTATCTCAGCAGCTGAAGAAATCGGCAGTTAATATTTCAGGACTGTTGTTTCAAGCTTGTCATGCATTTGAGGCATGGTGTGCTGGTTACCTTGACAGATCTGAAAAGATTTAGACGTCTGAACATTAGCACTAAGTTGTGTTTGTGATCTTGTACGATGAGCTGCGGTTATAATGCCACAGTGATTCCTCCCTCCTTTTCCCTGGGGCCTGCAGGGCCACACCTGACCCTGTACTGGGGGTTCCCCCTTAACCCTGAACCATTTGGTTTAGAGATGTGAAGGTTTGAGATGTGAAGAATAGTAGAAGTACGGACATCATGTTTATATTTAATCAAAATAGAGCTGTCAGAGTTTATGGACAAACGAACTCTAAGGGAAGATGACTGCACCAATGTAGCTATTGTTTTGATATGGAGTCTTGCTGTCCCCGAACTTCTGACTTTTCCTGCGTATTACTAGTGTTCCATCGATTTGCAAATGCAACATCTGCTGCAGTTTTCTAAAAAGAGTTTGGCAAGAATTCATTATTTAAGGAATTCTCATATTAATAGGCTTAAACAATTAGTAAAATATTTAGTTATAGCAAGCATATTTGCTAGTTTCTTAAATAGATTAGCAATTTATTTTTTTTTATTTAATAATCAGCACAGAATTGCTATGCCTGCTGATTTTTATTGGTTTTTTTTCAAGGTGCTTTAGATAAATCTCCTTGAAATTAGGCAGGCAGTACTAGATGAGGTTTGTCATCCTAAGATTCACAGACAAAATATATTCTAAAAGATAAAAAAAGAGTATCCTTAATGAAGCCAGCAAGTGTCAGAAAAACTCTGGGACTTCTTCAGAACTGCTTGATTTGAAGATCAATCTTGGTTGATAGACAGCAAAGAGTCATTTGTGATAGTCCTGTAACAAATCAGAGAATACTAATTTGCAAGGTGAGAATACTTACTTTTGTGTATTGCGTTGTCATGAACCTTGTTAAGGGGTTTAGGAAATCCAGCATCAATTGATTAAAGCAGAGAGTCTTTCAAGAAGAGTCTCCAACTTCCTTCTTTTAATAATAGTTGTATATATCATTAATATGGTCCATGGTCTTTTAAACAGTAGAACAAAACAAAATTCCTGAGCCTTGTTCCAGAAAGAATAAAAATCTCTCTATTTGTAATGTATGTTGCCTAACGGAGAAATGTGCTCAGCAAGAACTGATCGGTACACCTAGAATTATCCCTGCATTCTGAAGTCTCTTACATGGTAACTAGTGTCTTGATAGTCCTTTGGTAGAATCATTTGCGTCAAGGAGCAACAACAAGATCTCTTGCTGTTTCTCCAGATGTAGCAATTTAGGAATTAAGCCAACAGATAATACGATGCAGGGATGTTGGACTCATTCTGCAGCAAGTGCCAAGTTACATTTTCCACTAGAAAACATCACAAGAGGCATGTTTTATAGATTTCTCTAACTCCAGGCTGTGTTCTGTTAAATATTGTACTTGGACAGATTTCCTTTTGAATTAATAGTTTTAATTGTAATGCAACCTCTTTTATCCTTTTAACTTACCCTTTTTCAGTTATACCCACTTTCCCTTCTGTAGCCACATGTTTACTGCCTATCTTTTAAATTAATTTATCTAAATCTCGGCTCCTGCATGCTTTTAACAGAACCATCTGAATCTAAAAGAAGGCACTCCACTGTTGTGACAAACAACAAAAAGCTTCTATAAAGATAATAACTGGGGAGCTGGCAGTGGTTTAGTACCATGGATTGACTGTGACTTCTGACATAACAAAGTATAGTCTAAAATCTGATACAGGATTATAATCTCTAAATGATCGTGTCACTCTTCTGTCTTAGGCAGATGCTGGAAACTTAACATTTGTTAGGTCAGTTGGGGTTTTTTTAGCCCTATTCATATCTTGCTCCTCACAGCCTGTAGAACACTCATTCGAGTCTGTGGGTTGTGTTGTTTATACAAGTGAACTTTTAGTTGCTATTGTTTTCATTAGGTATTGTTTTCCTAGAGCTCTGGAAGTCTTTCAATTAACTACTACAACACCTTTGATTTAATAATCTGTGGATCTATCTTGCTTAGTTGAATATATTTAAGTACATGATGATAGTTGCTGTTTCCTTCCTCTAGCAAAAATGTTGTCTTGTTTCTCTGCCCTACAAAAAGCCTGCCACTGAAAGGGCAAGAGGCTTCACATTCCGGATCTACAATTGATGCTGTAGCTTTTTATCTTGCAGTAGCAAAGAGTAAGAAAGTGTCATAAGTATCCCTTCAGCAAATAAATATCGAGTAGGTGTAGGTTTTTGAAGTAGTTTGAATCCTGTTGGACACCTGCCGTCACATATGAAACCTCATTTTTGGAAGAGAGCAAAGCCAGCATTCCTGAGAGGAAATATCTGTGGGTTTTGTCAGTTATTTAAGCCATTGCATTTATGGAGACCTTGTAAAAATGTAGTAAAATCATCTTTAAGGATTTCTTTTAGTGCTATGCTTCCACATTTCTGTAAGAGCAGCTAAAGACTTTCTTTTTTTAAAGTGATTTTTAAAGCAATTTTATACCACATCACTAAGACTGCTGGTACAACTATTATCTGACATGGCTATTTTTTTTTTTTTTATATTTTTTTTCTCCTGGTTATGTTTTCTGTATCCAGGTTGGCTTGTGCAGAGCCTGATGAAGGTGGATTTTTTTTTTTTTTCCTTTCAGTACAAGTTAACTAGCGTATGAGCTTATGCAGAAAATGCTTTTGTGAGATAAGTATATTTAAAACACATTTAGGCAACATTAAATTTTAAGATTTGATCAAAATTGCAAATGTTATCCAAGAATAATATTAAATTATTGGTATTTTTGAGTAACCTTGTAAATGCTTGAGTTTATCAATAGTGAAATCTATGGTTTTCATGTTTGTTGGTAGCCCATAGCTGAATGCTATAGATTTTTAGTGTCTGAGACTTGCTCCCAATTTTGTGAATTCTTTTGCAGGCCATATGGAGGGAGTTGGACTCAGATTTGAAAGTGTAGTAGGAAACATGATACTGGTTTCACAAGTCTGCATTTTGGCAGAAAACTTTACTCATTTTTTTTATTCTTTGCAAACTGAAGCCTGTTAGTTGCACTACCTTTGTGAATTTTACTAATATAGTCAAAGGCATCACCGGACTTTAAATTTTGGCCTGAACTCAAAGTTTGTACAGCTTGGATGAGAGGAGGATGTGAGGAAATGTGTTGAGAAATATGAAAATTGAATGCAGTATTTTCTCACCCCATATATGGGAAGGGGAAAAGATGTTAAAGGAAGGAAAGCTCCTGATGAAAAACAGAGTAATCAATAATAAATTTGCTGTATGTCTTGATACTCTTATTTGAAATAAGACTTGTAAATATATTGCAAGAAATTCTTCAACAGATCTATTTTAAAAAATAACAGCTCTGAAGTAAATAATTATTGGAATAAAGCAGGCTGGTGAATAACATATTTATTAGATGGACTTTAAATGTTTCTTTTTAATATAGGGAAGTGAAATGGTTTAATCTTATTACTGCTTTTCTGGGGTTTATACTTAGTAATCAACATCAGATTTATTTGGGATTTGTTTGTTCTGAAATCTCAACAGTATAAAGAAATACTCATGACATGAGTCAAGAATGTATCTTTAGATGGCTTTAATTAAAACAGTTTTGTCATTATAATTTCACAGTCTGGTTTCTTTTAAAATGTAATTGCTTTAAGCTTCATCTAATTAGGCCTATAATCTGAAAAAGGGACAGTGTTTGTACTGCAAATAAAGTTAAAATTCTGCTTTACTGCCTGAAATATGCAACCAGAATTTTTACAGATGTAGCTGATGCAAGATTTATGTGATGGCATGAATTCCAAGCAAGCAAACTTGCATGAGATAATCGATAATTTGTAACTTTTTTCTCTGACCATTCTACATGCAGAGTTGTGCATGTTAGTATGTCTCGTCACAAAAGGGATGATTTTTCAAGTCTTCACATGTTGCTTGCATCTCATTCTGTAATTTTTCTAGTAACTGAAAACCTTAGTCTTAATCAAAGTTCATATTTGATTGATGAGGCTTTGACATTTCAGTGGTACAGGTTTGGGCATTGCAGTTAAAACTCTATTGCAGTAGCACCTTAAATACAGCAAGCTCCTGGGACTCCCAAGTTGACAAAATGAAGGATGAAAGTTATCAAAACTTCCTGGGAGGTGTTGAGGTCTCCACTGTGCAAGAGAGATTTACTTTGAAGTCTTTTCTTTGCTGATTGTTCTTGTCTTGGAGTTGTAGGCACCGCTAAGTGCTGTGAAATGGCAGAGCAGGAGACCATGAATGGATGTTTTGGAACTCTTTATTAGGGGAAAATGCATGGTGAGAAGATAATGCCTTCCAATTCCCATGAAACAGAAGGGATGAAGGTGACATTTCTATCAGAAATGTGCTTTTACTTTAAGTTCATTATGTGTCAGCCTTTTAATAATAAACATTTTGTGTATTTGAAATGTCTGATCACTCTTCGGCTGGAACAGGGTTTTTGGGTTTTTTGTTGTTTCTTACTTTTACATAATGAAATGTCTAGGTTGGTTTAAAAAAAAAAAAAGCAAAGGAAAAAAATCTAGTAAGACTAAACAGCAGTGTGTGAATTCAGCTATATTAAATATACAGTATATTCTTAACTCGCAATCATATGCTTGATAATTTTTAGATTGGTAGAATTTATTACCACAGAAAGATGTTATCCACTATACCTTTAATATCAGGTAGGCATTCCTATATCTAGATTTGGGTAATGAGCAATGGATAGCACAAAGAGAAAAATTCATGGTTTTCATTTTCTTGGGATGTGATTTTTTTTTTTCTTCACCTGTTGTCCACTGCTTGCATGATCTTCTAATATTTCATAGATGCGATTTTTCTAAATTATTTTGTTGTTGTGGACATAAAATAGGTTATACGCAGGAAAAGTAATAATCTTCTGATCCATTTTTTGCCATGAACCCTGGTTTTGAGTGGAAGTGTAGGGTTTACTTAAAACCAAATTGTATGTAAAGTAAAAAGCCAGTTGACTAATTTCCCATCTTCGTCCCCAGAACTCACTATTTCTCTTTTTTTCTAGTTCAATATATGACTATTACTGTAACAAAATAATCTCAGACTTGTTCTAAATTCTAGTGTTTCAGCATGTCCTGAAATAGTACATGTGTGATTGCTTTCTGATAGCTTAAATAATTCAATTTTCTGCAAGTAGGGTATCAGGAGATATGTACTTATATGGGCTGTGTTATTGTATTTACGAAATCTATTGTATCAGCTCTCCTAGTTAGTAAATTAACATGGGCATAAGGCAATGGTGGTGTGGTGGTACAATTTATTTCTTCTCAAGGACCAGTGTTTCAGGTCTTGGTAGCATAAGATAATAGTTGAGTATGATGTATTTCTTGTCTCCATGAAAATTGTTGTTAAAGAGGTTCTAATTAAATCTATACCTATTCTTTTAATTCAGGATGTTAGCTGAGGATTAAAAAAAAGCTTTATTTTTTTCAGTAAGATTGTAGAAACATGGTGAGGAAAAGGCTTCATTCAGCAGTTGGAGTTTTAGCTTTCTAGGCTATTTCTTAACTGAAAAACAATGTGCTGAATCAGCTGCCATCTTCTGGTTTTTATGGTGGTGGTCTAGTTTTATTCCAATCATAAGGAATTGCATTGTACTAGGAGAATGCAACTGAAGTTGCAAAACTCAAGTAGGGAAATCAAGGTGGTTTCTAGGACGGCATGAACAAGCTTATATAGAACAAAGGACATCAGACTCTTTTGAAAGATCGTTTGTTTCTGTATAGTAGCAAGTAAAGCATTTATTTGTGGTGTTGTGGGATCTCTGCTGAGGTAGACAAGTTATAAATGCATCTCTGCTGCACAGCTCTTGGAATCTTAGTTTGGGATGAGTAAGAGATGAACTGGACAGAGAAGAGTAAGTAGACAAAACTATCAGCCTGATTGGCAGCACTCTTCAACATATTGACAGCTTTCTTGTGTCTAACGTGTTTTGTAATCAGAACAGCAAAGGAGGGTTTTCAAGGTTTGCAGGCACATATAAAGTGTGGTAACACAGCAGAAAGCATAAAAACACCTGTTTAGCACATTGAGAGTAGAAACTGGTGTAAAGAACCAATTCTGCATCAATTTCTTGATACAGAGTGAAAAATGATAAGGAAGATTACACGTCACAATGGGGAAGTGAAGACCAATAAATTATCTTATCAGGACTGATACAGAAAGGCAACATAGTCAAAGCTGTAGGCATGAAGAATGATTTTTGCTGTGATAGGCATGATGAGTAAAAAAGGCACACCAGGGAAAAATCTGGGAAACTGATAGACAAGTTTCTAAACTCTGAGAGCATTAGCTAGACCAGTTCATAGAAAAAAAAACCCCAACTATATGTGTCTTACATATTGTACAAGAAAACTAGAGATAGATCTGAGACACAAGACTGAAAAATGATTGGTGTCAAAGATGCCTGTATTACAGGCTCATAGTGATAGGTACCTGTGTCTTATGATAAATATGCTATCTAGGGAGTCATTGGAGAGAAGTGGCTAAGGACTGTGTTGCAGCCATATGGAACTTGAATTGATAGCTAGGCATTCACACGAGACAAAGATTGTCAACATTTCAGCTTCCTTAGCAAGAGAACAGGTCTAGAAAGATAAAACTGTGTCATGTCTACGGACAATGCCTATTGAAATTTTTGTAGGTAACGTTATTCAGATATAGAAAGAGATGAGACAATAAGTGAAGATAAAGATCTTGTAGATTTTCTACCTCCTTGAGAAACTGCAGGGATGATTAAGTGTGTCCTTTAGATTAACACAGGAAGTATGGTTAGAAGAGGAGAATTGGGATGGGAACGGAGAAAGAGGAGGCAACATACTAAGATGAACACTTACAACTATTTGGCAAGCAACTGTTGGGCAAAGATTTGGGTAGTGTACAGATTCTGAGGCCCTCCTAGGAGGAGGTTATCTGCAAGCTGAGAAATGAGTGAGATGACAGAGTAGTTTTGAAGACAGGTTGTGATGTTTGGTGTAGCTTCTCTGACACAGAAAAGACCTGAACTGTGAAGAGATATGCTAGAAGTTGGGAGGAAGTTAGAGAGATGAGAATTGATGAAAGTTGAAATAAAGCCATTGGTTTGGTAGAAGAGAGTAACAGGTAACATCTGTGTCTAGGTTGAGGAGGAGAGAAGTGTGGGATTTGGAGCTTGGTATTCATTATCTAAACAATATATGATTTAGAAGCACTGAGGTGACTTGCTCATGAGTGTTGGGTTGATCCTGTTGTGTGACATTGTGTCCATGTATTAAAAGTTTTGAATGAGTGAATTGAGAGATTATCGAATAAATGCTACAATGCCTATGATCTCAAGGAATTTTGATTTTAAGGAACATGGGTTTTAACAAGATGGGATTTTACAGTTGTTCCTATTTAGGAATCCATTTAAAATAAGAAATCAAAGGATTTATCAGTTCTCCTGTGTCCTAATCTTTGGCTAAGAATATTTTTCCATAAAGTTGATTTATTGCAGTGGGTGTACTGTGTATTTCATGTGTATGCTTCACTCATATTCTTCAGCAGCAAATTTCCAGGCTCTGTCAATGCTTCTTTGTATTTTATCGGAAAGAAATACCTCTGTTTCTTGTTCCACCCCCACTACAAGTAGGGACAGCTATGACCGTGACTTGAAAATCTAATTAATACTGCAATATATTAATAACGTTCAATATTTTGAGTCTTCCTGTGTATGTTTCAGGACATCTGTTTCACAGCACAGTGTTTCAGTTCCTTGGTGTTACTCAGACAACCTGTTAAAAATAAATCCTTACTTAATGAAGTTTGCTCAAGGAGTAGTATGACAATAGTTGGCTACAGCACCTTGCCTCCTCATTAGTGAGATACCTTCCCCTGGGCTGTCTAGCAGATGATATTGTGAGTGGCACCTACCTTTGGAGAAGACAGTACTGGTGCACTCTAAGCTGAGAGAAGAAAGTGGTGTGCTTCAGGTACGGCAAATTTTGGCCTGGTCTTGCATAGGGGACCGTGAGCTTATATAGTGGTTGAGGTCTGAATTTATGGAGAATTGACTGAGATGTATGGGGTGATTCACACCTCCATGGCTTTGTCTGTGAAGTGCAGCCAGATAATCTTGACTATATGAAACAAGTTTTATGGGCCAGTGTTATCTTTACAGCAATAAAAAATTAAAACCACATGATGTTAAGCCATTCTATTTATCCTTTCATAACAAGATAACAGGTCTTTAAGACAAGTGATAAAGAAGTTGTATGCATCATATTCTGACTTCAGTAAAGCCAGGGTCTCTTGGCATTCTCATAAAGTTTAGAAAACTTGTTTTTTGTTTTGAAATTACTATTAAGTGTTATGGTCAAACTGTATTTAGAATACTGACACGAATAATTCTCTGTCAAACGGCTGTTGTTTAATTTAACTTACTTAATTTACTTGTTATATGTTCCTTAAATTTAACTGCAGAGGGAGGGAAAAGTGTTTTCCATCACCTCTGTGGCTAGGAGGAGAACTAATGGGTTTAAATGGCGGCAAGAAAAGCTTTGACTAGACTTTAAGAAACTTCTTGCAGCAGGAATCTTGGATTTCTGGGGTGGATGGTTCAGGGAAGTGGTAGACTTTCCATCATGAAAGGCTTCTCAGAACAGGTTGAACAAGCATCTCTGCAGAATAATGTAGGTATAGTTGATCCTGCCTGAGGCCAAGAGACTGCATTAGATGACCTCTTAAGGTTTCTTCTAAGCCTGTTGTTTTATGTTCATATATGACTCTTTCCTCTTAAATATGAGGTCAAATTCCACTACTAGATTCCACATCAGATATTTATTCTGTAAAAGATTCCACAGCCACCAAATGTTGAGACTATATCTGAATCTTTTCTTCTATGCGGAAAATAACATAGTAAGCTGTGTACAGTAGGTGGTTACAGGCACTTTCATTATTATCTGTGGCTGCATCCTATAGCTTCCTACTAACTTGTACTGTAGCTTTTACTGTAACTTCCTTTAATGTTGCTGTTGGAGAAAGCCAGGGGTGAATTTTAATGTATTATTTACAGCCTTGGATGACTGCTTCTTGTGTTGAAGTGTAGTTATTTGAAAACTTCAGGATACAGTGTACAAACTTGGCAGGCTGAGGGAGTGTAGAAACATGGACTAAAATAGCCTGGAGGATTGATGAGGAGACTGAGAGCTTGAAGCCTGGGCTTTCTTGGAAGTTGTCCTGTGCCTACTTCTAAAGTAGATAGACTGCTCTCGCTCAGTATCTAGCTGTTATTAATGCAAATCTCCAGTTTGGTGCATGTATATGTCCCACAGATAAAAGTGTTATGAATGTTTTTAAGAATTGCCTATGCAAATTGAAGCACAACTGTGTTTAAGTAGAGAGTGCTTATTTAATGAAGAGCTTTTAAATAATTAGGCTTCATCTTTGTGGTTCAATATGTGATGCAACATTTTATTTACCGGAAAGATCTGAGAGAACTTTCTTTGCAGACAAAATTACTAAGTTTGTCATATTCTTTAGGGATCTCTATTACTATAGTATCTTGGTCTTTTAAACATTGCTTTATCTCTCTTCCATCCCCATGAGTTTACAGAACAGTATTGTGACTTCAGATGGGAAAGAGAGAGAATGGTGAAAAATATCTGTTTAATTTTAAGCAGGAGCTTAGTGACATGTATCTTTCAGAGGATTTAGTGTAACATAGGAATGCTTGTCTTTTGAATACAACCTTTATTGGTCTTCAACCAGTCTCACTCAGGAAAAAAATCACTTTAGCATCATAGTATTAGGACTTTGTTTCTTGGTAGAATGGTTTTTATCTTTTTCCTTCTTACAGGCCTCATAGCTGTTCACTATATGCTTCCAACTTTTCCAGTATATTGCATGAAGGCCATGAAGAACAAATCCATTGAGAATAAGGCAGAGGCCCTTAATAGGGGGAATGTAGCAAATGACCATATTATTAAGGATCATATCATAATACATATGCACCAAGGGGGTGAGGTGAGTTAAGTTAATGTGCACAGTTTTTGACTGTTTAACTTTGCAGTAAGTGACCCCTGCTAACATGAAGAAGGATGGGAATATCCCTGGATATATGTGTTTGTGCACACATTTATTTAAGGTGGAACAAAGAATTTGAACAGAAGTTTACATCAACCCAGATTAGTATTAGCCCTTAGTGCTAGGCTTTTTCCTTTATAGATTTCATCCCACTTTCTCTTCTGTTTTCCCTGGTGTCAAGTCATCTTGAATGTTAAGGGGGAGGAGGGAAAGAAAAGCTATTTTCTGTTTTGTGGCTACTTTCCAACTGGAATAGCTGGGAGCAGTTACTAGAGGAAAAGTAGTCTTTTGATGTTGTAACTTTGAGTGAAGAGAGCATGCTTAGTACCACTGTGGGAAGGTTTCATGTACACTCTGATCAACACATCAAGCTTGAAGGGCTAGGGCTAAAGTACTACAGAAAGAACTGACTGTTCAGAGGTTTTTAGCTCTAGCAAGTATACTAAGCAAATGCAGCCCCTTGAACATGTGACTTTTTTCCGCCTTTTTTTTTTTCTTTTACTCTGAGATTTCCCATTTAACCAAAGGCTTACAATTCAACCAAATATAACTGTATCTTTAGACAACTTGCAAAAATGACGTCCCTCATGCAAAGAGTTGCCCACCTGTGAAGCTTCAGGTTACTTTGCCAAAGTATGCTTTTAAATGCTATGATTTCAAGCCTCTAACATAGTCAAACTTGTTCCTTCCCTCCCAGCCTTATTTTTAGAGAGAACTAAACCATTTCAACTGAAGCTTTAAAAAAAAATTGACAATTCAATGCACGGTCTAAAAAATACAACACAAAAGACTAAAGCTTTGGCAAAGTTACAAGAAACTGAAAACTACTTTGATGGATCGTGGTAACCAACCATAAGCATATATTTCCATTTACAGGGAGATCATAAGTCTTACCCATAATCTTATTCTTGTCTTTTTTTTAATATTCTGCTACTCTTCTTTTTTTCTTTCAGATGATATTAACTGTGTTTTTGAGCAACAATGAACAGATTTTGACAGAAGTTCCAATTACACCAGAAACAACCTGTCGTGATGTAGTAGAGTTCTGCAAAGAGCCTGGAGAAGGAAGCTGCCATCTGGCTGAAGTATGGCGTGGAAATGGTAAGTAAAATGTTCAGTGGAAATTGATTTAAATATATGTACCAATTATAAAAAAGGTAAGACTGACTTTTCAATATTAATGGTTTCAAATTCTGCTTTGTTTTTTTTTTCTAGCAAACTTTGATGCAAAGCATGGCAATTCAGTATCTAGAGATTAATGCAATTCTTGCGCTTTTTTCCTCTATTTTCTTCCTCAGCATGGAGTATTTGATAAAATGCATGTGTAACATATGTTAGTATTCTGCATTTCAGTTTTTCAAATTACATAAACAAAGTATTCAGTACGCCTATCTTAAAAGAAAAAAATAAGGGAGTGGTGGTATTTTCACTTCTAGAAGCCATTTATTTCAAATAGGCATACAGCATGTATAGCATAGAGGATATTTAAATGACAATACGGAATCTCAGTGATCTTCTCTTATAGTGCATGGGTGCAGATCACCACCTGCATTTTTTCCAAATCGATTTCCTCACAATATATTAGGCATGTGAACACAACCTGAAATTTACGGATGGCCATAGGCTTTTTCCTTCTGCATCATGAATAGCAGCTGTTCTGTGGACAGAATTGTGCCAGAATTGGACATAGTGTCTCCAGCTTCTTCATGAACGCTTCCCCTCAAAGATTTGAAAGCCTCCCTTGGGGCAGGTAGCAGTGCCTGTATCCTATTTGTGTTGCAATTGTTGTTTCACAGAATAACGGGGTGGGCAGTTCTTTTCAGGAGTGTGTCAAAACATCCCTATTATGGTTTCTGTTTCTAGATGGATTCTTGCCATTGGGTGTAGTGCAGCCTCCAGGTTATTGTATATCAATGTGTGGGTGTGAGTAGAATCGGTGGATGGATGAGGATAACAGTTAGGCAGGCTTTTATTCCTCAGTTACTAAGGTCACCCCTGTTTAAGAGGTTTGTCATCTGTTTTGTATAAAGACCAATGAGGTCATAACTTGATATTGAATTCTTAAATTTTGCATAGAGGGGTTTTACTTTGGTTTTATTTTCTGTCAAAGAGATAAAACAGGCATTATTTAAAGGCCTTTGGAGCTTTTAGGTATTAGCTATCTAGAATATTTTCCTGCTGGGGAAACTATTCCTCCTCTTTTCTAAACTGTTCTGAGTCTTTGTAAAGGGAAAAGGTGCCTCCGGAAGTAATTTCCTAACTGGATGGGAACTCACAGAATTTATGCAAGAGTGAGCAGGGGAGAGGTTAAACATGTCTGCAATTCTAGGAATACAAATTCAGTTCATAGTTAGAAAACTACCTTTAAGGATAAAAATTATAGGAGGGTTAAAACTTTTTCCAATTGGAAGTTTAGATTACAGAGACTCTGCAATGCCAAGTGCATGGCATAAATGTCTAAAATGGATTTGCAGACTGTGTTTAAGAGCACTAGAATTATCCCTAATATTTTCCAATCACTTGCCTGTGAAAGTGTAACATATAAGGTATTATTTGTTCTTCTGCATTCACAGTTCTTTGAGGGTGTGCTTAAAAAATGCAGAGAATGTTGTCAACTAGCTTCAAAGGGTGATTGGAAACTGTAGCCAGTGATCCACAACATCTTTTCTGGGACACTGACACCTTGCAACCCTGGCAAGTGCAAGCACACATTTTCTATAATAACTTCTAAGATTGAGAAAATATTTTATCTGTGGATGTAATACATTCTTTCTCAGCATTAGATATCTAAAGCTAAAAGTTTCTAGAAAGTGGAAAATAAAACTTAGCCAGGAAGTTGTGATGGAGAGACTAAGACTACATTTTGGGTATCTACCCTGTGAATTGTGTGTCTTTGGTCCCATTATAGTCAGCGGAGATCTGTGTATGACCATGAGTAGAACATGGAGATAGCTGAAATCAGCTATCTCCCATCTATTTGATTTTGAGCGTCAGAGCTCGCCTAGTTTTCTGAAGTAGACATCTACACACAGACACCTACGTCTAAACAGTTAAATGCAACAATTACAGCAACAAACAACTTAAACTATGGTTCTGAGAGGGAAGTGTGAAGCAATTTGCAATGAAACTGCAGCATGTTGTGTCAGTGGAGGAGTATTTTTTCTCTTCTGTTGCACTGTCTCTGACCCCTGAGCCCTTATCCTCGAGAGAGGCCTACAAATGTTCTTTCAGAAGACATTTTTGGAAAGTAAAATTCAAAACAGAAGTTAATACAGAAAATCATGGGTTGAATAAACACATTAGGTTTTGTCACACACCATAATTGGTCTGTTTTCTGGGTAATCTGTCCATGTTGCACAGGTGACAAATCACAGCTCTCTGCATAAGAGGATGAATGTGAATGTGCTTAATTCCTCCATTCTAGAGGTAGCCACAGCCTCTTTTAGGTAGCCCAACTGAATAATACCTGTCTACTCAAATTGAAAGCAATGGGGCTTGTAGATTGTAGTTTCATTATCAGATACAAAAAACAATTCGTGTGCCCAAAAGCTTGTCCATTTCCTAAACTGTATTGATCTAATAAAATACTGTCTCTTCTAATAATCTTCCTTTCCTGTATGTGTATGTACAAATAAATGAGAAAGACTTAATTTTATTTTTAGAGAGTGACAGAGATAGACCTTCCAGAAAAATGTTATTAAAATCTATGGAAGTTTGGCTCCAAAAACTATGTAAGATTTCTAGAGTTCAGAGGAGAATTACAATTGCTTATCTGTTGGAAAATATATTTGTTTATTTATTATGTTAGCTTTTCTCTGTTTGCATTTATGTGGCAAAGAAATGGTTGAGAAGCTTCCCAAGAGTTGCAAAATAGTTTATCTATTGTTCGTATTAGAGTTAGGAAACTCAGTTCTTCTCAGAGCTGCATGGCATAAGCATTTGGTTTATTTGCGTTTGATTTTTGTATTTCATTCTCTGTTCTTCTTCCTTTCCAGTTTCTTGAAAGAGGTAATAGTTGAAAAAGTCAATAGCATTTTTGTCTGATGTATCAGTATGTTTTGTAGCACATTGTGTTTTGTCAGTTTGAAGCTTTCTCTTTTTGCACAGATTTCTCATGCTATGACAGGAGAAAAAAAACCCCAGAATGTTCTTCCTCATTCCCCAGCTATTGCAAATAGCAGTTGGTAAGGAGGTCAAAAGACAGGTGTGATGCCAGGAACTTGTAGTATGTTTCAAGAGAGAATGGATTTCAACCTTTAAATCCACCCAGTACTCAATTATTCACTTTGTTTGCATCTGGAATGCCCTTCAGCAATTGGTATTAATTCGTCTTCCTGAATTTAGTGGTAACATAGAGGCAAGTGACTGTGAAAGAAATAGTTGTTTACTACAAGTCTACTTCTACAAACCTGAGAGCGAAGAGACTCATTCGTGATCTTGCAGTGAACTCCCCTGCTATAGAGATAATCCATTACTTTGTATTCTGGGAAGCGTAAATGTTTCTTACAAACAGCAGGATAGTTGTAATTAGGATAAAATCAGATTCTGAAGTCTGAAACTTACTATATAGTTCCACCTGAAAGATTTTTGCAGTTCTCTTCTAAAACATTGATGTGGTATCTGTGTTTTGGTCTTTCAGGGTGTTTCAATTTCGGAATACTTAAGACTAGCCCATCCTCAAAACTTTTTTGCTTAAAAAGAAAGGAGTCAAGCTCAGTTCTGAAAAGTCTTTCAGAATTTTCATCCAACTTAAAATCTAAGGTGGTTTTTGGAAATAATTATGGATATATGCATATAGTACAGTCTTCTGCTTAGTTATTCATGAACATTCTTTAGATATTTTTTTAATGTGTTGTTAAACCATTGTTTATTATTACTCTACATGCATTCTCCTATTTCACCTTTTCTTTATTCTCTTCTTTTTAAACTTTAAAAAACTAAACTTAGTTTGAAATGGTATTGTGAAAACAATTATTGACAAATATGTCAGAAACTATAACAACTGGAAAAAGTTTAACTGCAGGGTTTTTTGTTTTGGTTTTGATTCTTAAATAACAGATAGTTCCAGAAAATACTCATTTGTACTATCCTAACTTACAGCAAATGTAAGATCATGCTTTCTTCCTGCAATTTTTCTAGATTTAAAGGATTTAAACTGAGGGAAGGAATGGAGACTTCAATTCTTATCATGTCTTGTGTCAAGTATTAATGTCCATTTTTAATTCCTCTTCTTTTTTTTTTTTTTTTTTTTTTCCCCTGCATCTGTTTCACCTAGGTAAGTTGCACAGGATGATTAGTGCTTCTTCATTTTTCTTTGCTCTGTTTCAGTGGTGATGATGTTGCTGTTACTATTTTAACCTGTTTTCTGTCTAATTTAGGGCAACATATCCCAAAGTGTTTTTGTGGAAGAATTGCAAAAGTAGAAAATGCCTTTCCCATTTCTCTCTATGGTCGTGTCTGAAAAATATTGGCCTTGATTCTTCAAGGCATATTATGTAAATTAAACCTTTTATTTTGAGTAGCTCCTAGGATCAGGGCCTTACTTTAAATGGGAGACCAGCCTACCCAGGAGCAATGCTGTAGCCGCTCCTCACCATCCTAGAATTAGCCCAACTCTGTTCAGATATCCAGTTTCTTGGTATTTTGTTATCAAGCTTCAGTTCTTGCAAGGTTTACCTAGCAATTCTTCTATTTGGGAAAAATTCCTAAAGATTCTTATCTTCTATGTCCTAAAGTCTCTGCACTAACCATTTAAATATTTTTACACTATGCAATCTGTAGAAGACTCATGCAGCAATTTTAGTGGATATGCTTCAAAGCACTTGAAATCTTACCTTACTTTAGAAGTTGAAAAACCTGAAAATCATGTTTTTAAAATTCCTTTTCAAGAATTGAGTTGTAATAAGCCACTGACCTTATTCTTGTGTGCATAAACACTATTGACAACGTTTCTTGGAGTCCACTTGAGTGAGGAACAAGAAAAAGAAAAGAAATGCTTTTTTGGTGGTGGTTTGGTGTGGGGTTTTTTTGTTTTGTTTTGTTTTTTGAATCCACATGTTAGGATTTTTTTAAATTTTATTTATTTTAGGCAAGATAGATAAGCAGTCAGCTGATGACTATAATTAGCTTGTTGTTTAAATGACCCTTCCCCATTGAAAGCAGCTAGATTTAACTTGGTTAAACTATGTTAATCACCATACCTATTTGACATAAGAGAGTTTGACAAGACACTTTATTGTATTAAATGCATTGTGAATCAAGTGATGCAAATGTATTGTTCTCTAAATCCAACAATTAAATGTATACAAGGATTGATACTCTTGGGATACTTATGTAGTTCCTAATGCATGTAAATTCAGGTAAATTTCATTATAAAAAGGTATATTTGTGATGTGGTTTTCCCAGACTTTCCTCAAGATATCTGTTATATCTTTGAATCATTTTGTCTTCTCATGTCAAAGGACTTAAATATGAAATGGATAACAAATTGGTAGCAGTGCTCTGCCTGGTAGGAGATAGTGTGGTTTGAGTTCTGGGAGCAGAGAGAGCATTTTGCTTTTAGCAATGAAGAATGCACACTCCACCTTTTGGCTTCCATCCAAGCCTGGTTTTCTGAAGTAATATTGGTTTGACTGATTAGTGCTGCATGTAGGAAAGCTAATTAATTATCTTCTAGTATAATTTTATTCTGATTAGAAGATGTCTTTTAATACTATGTTTAGTATTAGATCTTAAAAGGGGGATTTTCTTACCTTAATGAAAACATATAAAAGTAAATGCAAGTACGATTATGAAAGCAGTGAAACGTTGCTTTCGAAATGCATTTTCATTTTGAGATACTATATATATAGTGTGCAGCCTCATAGTAATAACATGTTTGATCAGTTTCAAGAAATAACTACACTGTGAGAAAGTTTTACATTTCTGTGGGGGAAAACAAAGAGACTGCTTCATAGAACTTAACCTTTATTTGTTCAAAGATTTCCCATTAATTCTACATATACTGGCAGTTAATGTCTGGCATAGTGTATTGGAGTGGGAACACCTGCTCAAGTTCTTAGGAGAAGAAATGTCAATATAGTTATAAGACTGTTAGTCTTATCTGGAGGTTCAAATTCAACGAATCATTTTAATAACAGAACAAAATACCCATCTCTGGTGAGCAAAGGTGCAAAGATCAGTGTTGTGAAAAAGGTTGTGATGAAGAATTCCTAATTTAGGGTTTCTAAACACTGATATTTTTTGTATGGTTTTGCAAACTGGTTATGTACTGCTGTTAAGCTTCGAGCTATGTTACAGTAACAGACTAGCTTTTAATACAGTGCAAGTATTGTCAGTGCCTGTTTTTTTGACTTTACATAAAAACTCTTTGATAGATTGAATTGCTACAAAAAGACATTGTGATTCTTAATGAGAGTTCTATAAAACTTTGCTTGATTTAAAATAGTTGTGAAAAGTTTTTTGGTCTTGTACTTTTAGAGCGTCCAATACCCTTTGATCACATGATGTATGACCACCTACAGAAATGGGGTCCCCGCAGGGAAGAGGTGAAATTTTTTCTTCGTCATGAGGAGTCACCAGCAGAAAGTAATGAACAGAGTAAGTACACTTGTAGCATTGTTACCTAAACATATTTAAAACATTTCTGAAGTGAGTTTGACTATCAATTCTTTCATTGGATTTCAATAGATACATGTAATACAACTTCCTTACACCAAAGCCTTTTCGAACCATCCTCATTGACACATTTATTCGTATTCTCAAATTCCCTTCTCTCCAGTAATTTCTACCAGTCTGAGTAATATTTTTGTAGTAAGATTGGTTTCTTTTTGCTTAATACTGATCCAAAAATGTCGGTGGGTATTAGAGGCTTAGTGCCTTTTTTTTTTTTTTCATGTTGAAACTCCCTACATTTTGAGAGGGTAGGATTGTTCTTTTTGACCTCCTGTTCTCTTTCATTTGCCCCAGAGAAAATACTCAGTAAACTACTTTGCCTCCTTTAGAAACTAAAATCTATTTTACAGACAACATTTGCAGAGGTTTTAGCAGCTTTACTTCTCAGTACTTCGTGTAGATATATTTAATAGTGGTGATAATTCACACCTTGAAAGTTGCTGGGCTGTTTGATTTTACAGGAGAAGTGTTTATATAACACAGTTCTGTATTAAGTAGGGCTTTCTTAAAAGGCTGGAAGAAAAAAATAGAAGGATTTCAGTTTTCTGATCTAACTAGTATAGACTGTGCTTTATTTATGAGAAGACTTTGGAGGCCGTGCATTATATACTTCATGGCTGTCAGACTGTCAGATGGATAGGAAAGGTATCTCAGTGAGATGTATATTTGCATGCTCAGATTATCCTTACTCATTCAACTAATCTGACTACTTCTGGCAACCTAATACCAAGTCTTGGCTGAGTCCTTACTGCTTTGAGATGGGGTTTCTTTTCATATTTCTAAGTGCCTGCTGGTTGCTTTGAATTCCAGAAGTAGCAGGCAAAATAATGTATGAGGGATTTTTGTATTAATTAGGTACTTTGTAAAATACTCAGTCATCCTTTGGGCAATACAAATTTAAAGTATGTTAAGAAATTTAAGATACACCTGAAGCCACAGAGTTTCATGTACAAGTAAAATGCTGCTTCTGAACCATCTATGCAAGGTTTTTTAATTAATCATTGACCTATGGATCAATTTGTAGATTAAAGTTGTTTATGAAGCATTGCAAAAGCTTCCTCTACTGTATTCAGTTATAATGTATTCAACTGAAGCTACTGCTTCTTGTGGACAGAGAAATATGAAACTTCAGTAGTCACGCTCAGTACATTCTCTTCCATGACATCATTGCTTAAACACAAGTCAGAAAAGCAGAGCTGCATGTCTGTACTTTTAACAGAGGAAGTCTGTGTTTTATTTCTGCTGACTCCACTGCTTACAAAGGATAACCTAGTAAGAAGGAGTTGGGACTAGCACAATAAAAATTCACATGTAAAAGCTTTATATGAAAATTCTTGAACAGATTCAAGAGTGAAAACCACTTGTGTTGAAAACTGAACTTTGCATTAAGAGTGATACTTTACTTTTAGGTGGACGTCAAGCCCCAAATCAAAGAAATGGCATAAATATACCTGTGGAGAAACGTACTGAGAATGGGGTATGTAATAAATCCTAAAGGTTTTTGGATCAATTGCACTCAAATATTTGATGCTTTTAAAATTCTTGGTTTTCAAGTTCTACTATGGTGGGAACTGGTGGAATATGTATAATCTTGTTCTGGTTTGATTTTGTTTGTTTTGTTATAAAGTGAATGGGAGAATATGGCTTTTTTTCATGAACTACTATACATTTTCTGTCTAGAAAGAAACTCACTTCTGTGACATGAGAAGCCCCTGGCATCTTATGAGTTACTGCATTTTCTAATCTATCTTCCTCTATCTTCTTCATCCTGTGTGAAGAAAAAACCAGCTACTTTATTCTTTCATACTAGTATTGTCCAGACATCTTTTCTGGTTTGATTTCTCACTGGTATTGATTCATGACATAGCCCCATTTGTTAAAAACGTAAGACTGTATCTATGGATTGGGACGTTTTCAGATGCTGGTAGAAGAGGTTACGTATCCCCTCAGAGACATCTCTTTACACTGGTTTTTATGCACTTGGTTCATTTCTACACTTTTTTTTTTTTTTTTTTACTATAATATGACTAGGTTTCTAATTTAAAATACATATTATATAGCATAGGCAACCTCTTTGGCATTCAGTGAATGCTTAAGCATTCTGTCGTTTACAAGTAAAACATAGTACATCTCTTTGAACGTTACCGTGGCTTAAAAACCTTCTATTCCTGAGCTGAAACTCACTTCACTTTCTTATCTTTCTTCTTATCCTCAATACTAATAAAGACTCTACAGACCATATTCTGCTCTCATTAGTTCAGAGCCATTCTGCTGTCTTTACTGAGGCGCTATAGTTGACTTTTTTAAACATTTTTAAATTCAATAAAGAGATTTGAGCTCACCAATTCATAGTTGTATTGTCTCTATGAAGCGCTGTCAATTTCTAAGTACCCATAGAGCCCTTTCCTAGGGTAAAATAATGCTTAAAAAAGAGTTTAAAAGCAAACGAATTGAGTTTTTCCAGAAAAAAAGAACTAAAATGTTAAAAATAATTGTGCAGATTAAACAATTCTGTGCTTGCATATTGCCTGGTAATTGGCATCTGAAACTCGCACATGCGCACACACTCTTAAAATGGTAGCAACAAAGTTGTTCAGTCAGTTTGCAGCTCTTAGCAGCTTGTTTTGTGTATGGCATGTGGGCCTAGTGGAAGGAATTTTTTTTCCCTATTCAAAACAGTTAATCATGTATTGCTTTCTGCGTTCCTTTTCTGTAGAGAACACTAGCTGATATCCTCTGCTGCACAGATCCGTTTATCCTGCTTCCATTGTCATATTGACAATGTAGTGAGATCATAGTGCTATAATGTGCTAGGGGAACATAACTCTTTCATGACCTCCACTGATCTATTCCTCCATGTACGTTGTAGCACGTATACTTAATGTGAGACATACTATGTTTGGAAATTAGGACTGGCATGTGCAGTATGCCTTATAATCTTGCTTCTTGGCAGCACTAAAGTTTATGATAGCATGGCTTTGTATTTAGTTCAATTTACTGCTAATTTTTATAGGTAAAGCTCAGACCTGGTAACTTGAATAACACTGCTACCTGTGTGCCATTCAGTATATATTAAAAAAAAAAAATAAACAAAACAACCCAAAAGTTTTGCCACAAAATTAAAATTTATTAGAGAACTGATCACTTTAACATGGACTTGTATCAGGTTTAGGAAATTATTAAAATACAAGAAAGACTAAAACCTGAAGGGCTTATATTAGTATAAATTGTTGTGGGGTTTATGCCAAAAATGGTACAAATTAGGTTTTAAAAGTGTACAAAACTAAGATTTTTTTTCAATTGTACCAAGTTTTAAATCAGGGGGAGGGGGAAAAAGAGGTGGCTTCAGGATCAAGGATTTAATCAGCTTACACTTACATAATGCATTAGGCTGATTCATTGTCACTGGCATGCTGAATGTTAGACTAGCCCTAAAATCAATACAAACCAATGGAACACTGAAGACAGGTCAAATCTTACCAAATATTCTTCACCCAGGTATATATTTATTATGTGTACTGCTTAAATGATGAAATAATTGATTTTTACTTAATATCTGGAGAGAGCTGGAAGTGTGACGTGTAGAAAACTTTAGAATGAATGTTTGCTTTAATGTTTGAATCAACGGTGTTGGAAAAAATGATGGGCAATCTGTCTGGAATTCAATTTGGATAATTCCGTTGGCATTTTGTCATATGCAGTAGGATTTTTTTTGTTCTTTGAAACTATGTGCTTGATGAGCAATTGTTTAAATACTGGTTAGCTCAAAATCACATTATATAAATGCTTAAATTTGATTAGATTATCTTCCAAATAAAGATTTAATGTTAAAAATAGAATAGACTATGTCTCTTCAAACAGTGAAACATGCATTGTTGTAAAATGAATACTTATCTGTAAGTGCTCATCTGAGAGCTTTGCATTCTGGATAACAGAAGGAAAAACTATGTGAGATTTTGTAAATTGACTGGCTTTCTTATTCCTGAGGTGACCTTTTGGGGTTTGCTTTTGTTTACAACTTTCCTTCTGGATTTGTGCTGTAGTCCAGGCCTGATCTCTTTCCACCACTACACAAAGGTATAGATACGTAGAGATAAGGCTTACATAACTAAACATTTCCCTTTGCAGGGAGGTTGGACAGTGTCTCAAGAGGGATTCTCTTCTCTGAAAATAGCTGCCTCTTCCTCCTCTTTCTTTTGCATATGTAACTGAGCCACTTTGATTTGAACACAAGTTGTAACAAGAGAAATTCTAATTAAATATTGGGGAAAATGTTTTCTCAGTGAGAGTAACAGACATTGGAACAGGTTGACCAGAGCCGGTGGAATTTCTATCTAGCTGAATAAAGTCCTGAGCTATCTGAACTGCGCCTAGCAGGGATTATTGAACTGAGTGACTTCCGGAGGCTCTTTTCTGCCTAAATTATTCTTTGATTCTGTGATCAATGGCCATGAAACAGTAGTCATACAATTCTGGGTCTTGTTTGCTTCCACACGTCCTAACATGATCCAAGCTTCATTCCATCGAAGCAGCAGTGGTCTGAAGAGAATGGGACAGAGCAAATATAGTTGTAACCACTGGGGGTCAGTGGTAGACAGGAGAGGGACTGGGAAGCCACCCATTGTGGTGCAGCTCCCAGGCAGTCAGTAGGAAAAGTGGATCAGAGGTGTACTTAAAGGAAGTCCCAGTGAGAGAACTGACTGACTGATTGCAATTGTTCAGATGAAAAGGTAATCAGATAACTGAGAAACTTCTTGGAGATGAGAAAACAAGAAAGTAGATGCAGCTCAGGAGGAAAAAAGGTTGGGGTACAGGAACATGATGGAAGTAAAGCATATTAGACTGAATAGAAGTAGGTTAGTGTAATGAAAACTGTCTGTATATGAAGACAATATTGCTTTGGTTGCCTGGTTTAAATTATTTTTCTGCTTGGTAATTTACTTGAGGATAATAGTTTCTCAGGTTGTGGTGTCCTGTACCATTCTTTCTTTCACTTATTTTTACTGTTTCTAATATTAAAATTGTTCCCCCTTAGAGTGACTGATATCAATAAGCTCTTTTCTTCGTAGATATTGGCTGAAGCCTTTGCCAAGAAATACAAAATGGAACCTCTCACTATGAAATTTGTGTTAGCTTTAGTATAAAAGAAACTTGTGTAGAGGAAGAAAACTTCACCATCATCCCAAACTGGAGAATCACACTCCTGTTAATTTTCTTAGTCTTGAAACTGTGACCAATAGATTAAATTGAGAATTAAACTTTTGCCCTGATTAGATAACAGAATTGAGCTTTTCTGTTAAAGTAACTCAAATTAGGCTTTCAGCAAAAATTTTACAACAGGTAGTCCAACTTTTGGCATCAGGAGACTTATATTTTCATGCTGGGGGAATTACTCAGGGAAGTTCAATTAACAGGTTAAAACTTCTGCATATAGGTACATGCAAAGCAGGTTTTAGTAGTACTGATTTAACTTATGAGAGCTTATAGTTGCTGACAGAGAGTAGATAGCCATCTGATGCAGTCTGTTACTGTATCCCATTCCATCGTGACAGTAGTAAAGCTACACAGCTTTTGAGTTCCTGTGGTATGGCTTGTCAAATTCTAGGCTTAGAGTTTAGATAGATTTCCATGTGGTGCCAAAATCCTTGAGTATAGCTGTATGTTGTTCATTAGTTTTAATGATTTGATCCATACAAGTGTGACCAGATAAAAAGGCATTCTACATCTAATATACATTTTATCATATATTTGTTACGATATGACAATTAAAATTTTTTAAATGTGTTCTAAAAAGTGTCTGATAAATAAGTTTCAAAGATGGCTGAATGGTGGGGGGTTAAAAGTATACTTGCACAGGCAAAATACTTGAAGGTTTTCTTAGCCTGTCAGGCAAAGGTATGACAAAATCTAAGTGTGAGGAGAAAGGCAAACAAGTTAAATTTTTTAACAGAAGTAGTAACCTCAGGAGACATTAAATACATTATATGTACTTGCTTGAAGTTTCTCATTTGAAATGTTGAAGGATAAAGAGCTTAGTCTGGAATAGAAGTTGTTCTTCAGACCTGAGGTGAAAATTCAATTTAATATAAGCTTGTAAGTATTAAGTACTTTGTTTGTAACACTTAACAATGTAATTGGAAGAGGCTGCCATTCTCATAAGAGAGGTTTTAATCAAACTTGTTTAAAATAACTATATCAGTCTTGGAAATCTAGATTCTTTCCAGGGTCTCATAGCAAAGTTGAAGCAAATAATTCAATTAAAAGATGATAAAAAGAAATTTAGGCATACAGAATTCTAACAGTTTGCAGAGAAAAAAAAAAAAAAATCTGAGGACATTTTCTTGTAGGCTTCCTGGAACATTTTGACCATGTAAAAAAAAATGGTTATTAAATCAGATCCCAATTTTCTCCTGCAATTTTCTCTGTTGCTTTTGTTAAGGAGACAAAAATGATTGTATCTGCCACTTGTACAATCAAGGGTGTTGCCATGTCTAAGACATACAGTCCTAAAATTATTTTTACCTGTCAGAGAGGGGAGCCTCGCTGCACCTACAGCAGCCTTCTGCACCATCAGATTCCTACTTCAAGCTCTGGGTCAGCTTAATAGAGTTTGGATTCTCCTCAGACTGATACAGTTCTTCATTGTGGCTGTCTGAAGCATTTTGCAGACAGCTGGCAGTATCGTGGTCTTCAAAAAATAGAAAAACTAATCAACTGAAAGACTTAAGGGAAAAAACCCTAAATTAGAAAGTAAAAAAAAAAAATAAAAAAATTACAGTTTAAAGCTAATTTTAATGTATACAAATAGCATTGAATTCTTACTGTACTAGAAATTGCAGTCTCTTCACACCTCAGTAAAGGATAGTTATGTAGGGTAGCATCTCTACAAGGCTAATAACTGTGTGATCTCAGAGAAGGAACTTCTATGAAATTGTAGTGAATTCAAATGGTCCTGACCTCATACCTCACTCTGAGGTCTCTTGTAAACTTTTTAGGCAGAATCACATCATTCTTGGATTTGGAATGTTATGGACGGTGTTTTGACATGCCCTGTGCAATCTCAAATATATTTCAAACTATAATGGACAAAGTTACTAGCTGCTTACATTTTATGAGAATAATTTGATACATTTCATCGCAGTTACTCAGTGGTCATTTTCCTGTTCCAATTAAAATTATGATAGCATTAGTTTATGACTAATATTAGCTTTTAATATCTGACTTCATTTGTTTTGAGGAGTCTGAAGATTGTTTGACTAATTGGGAACAGAAACATACTTGGAACCCACTTGGAATGCTGCAAAATGACTGTTTTCCTTCATGTCTTCTCCATGTTTTTACATAACTTTTAATCTCTGTCACTCTAGATACCAAATATCTATTTGGATGGCTATGGATATGACAGATACTCACAGTATGCAGATTGTAGTATAAAGACACTTACACACACTCACTTGTAGTATATAGACTTCGTAGCTCTGCTGCTCTTCGGGGCATCAAAGATAGTTCTGCTCAACAAGTTACAGGGAACAAAGATGTGTTTTTCTAGTCCGTAATAGCCAACAGGTGGCTTCCTGTTTTGCAGAGGAGGAAAGACTAAAACTGCACCATTTACTCAATCTCCACCTTTAGTTCCCACTTTTAGAGGTCTGACTTTGCTTTTCCTCAGGCATGGCTTTGCAGTTTTACAGCAATACTTAGTTGCAGATGCCCATAGAAGGGGGAGGTTAGAAGTCCCATCTGTTTGGTTTTTGAACCTCTAACTATGGTACTTGTTTTCATACATCTGTATTGTGAACATGGAGCAATACAATTCACTCTATTCCCTAGATTTCGAACTAAATGGAGCACATGGAGAATGCCTCCAGTTGTCACTGCACATAGAGATCCTGAGTAGCTTAGCCCTTATGTAAAGGTAGAATAGTTTAGAATAAATGAGTGCTTCAGCTGACACATAATATTATACGCATTAGCTCATAAAGTAAACGTTACTTAAAGAGTTCATTTGTTATTTTTCATGAAGCATTGTTGTGCTTTCACAGTCCTTACAATGGCACTGTAAACTTCAATGCCTTTTGTCACAGTGGTATCCTTTTGCAGTCACACTAGTATCATTTTTAGTTAAGCCAAATATTGTAGTATTAAGCTATTGTGAGGAAGATGAGATTTGCCCTTTTCTATATTTCTGTAGTTCCTTACAGGAGACAGATTATGAAATTCACTGTGTCAGTGGAGAGCTCTAAGAGCTTAATGGTGAAAGCTTTAGAGTTTAGACTGTCTTTCTGAGCAGGAGACTCTTCTGGTACTTACAAGGCCAACCATTCCGTTTCAGGTCACCTTTAGAGATCTGTCTTTTACGTAGCTGCCATCTGCTGATTAGTGTTTCCTCTCATCTTTTCCACAGTCTCTTTGGTTTTTCTTGTGCACTGCTGCTGTGGCCTCCTTTCTTTGATGCACCTTTCCATATTCACTGACTTGTTCATTTAGTTTCCTGTCCATCTAGCTTTGGACACCTAGCATACCTACTTCCCACCCGTATGTTTTTCCCAGGCAAGTGAACCTTCCCATTTCTCTGTTGTCTCTGCAGCTGCCTCCAGATCCAATTGTTGTTAGGTTTGTTCCCCCTGCAGTCTTCCTCAGATCAAAGCAGAGAAAATGAAAGTCCCTCTGGCTAATATAGGAGTAAGGGAGTTGAACTTGTTTTTCTTCTCTTATTCCTACTGGATGATCTTACTCTACAGCTCATACCTTTTCTTGCTTGCTAAAAATAAGCCTGTTCTTTATGCAGCTGGAATATTCACTGTGTTGTGCTTGGACATACAGTTCTTCAGTGTCCTTATGGAGACCCACTTGGCTGGATCTCTTGTGTAAGTGCACTGAATCATGCTTGAATTACTTTCTTGAAAGAACGAAGAGAGGGTGAACTTGCGTGTCATTCATGAGTTTGATGAGGTAAATTACAGCTTTTTATGGTTTTTACCTTCCACAATATCATCATTTTTAGATACATAAGAAAATGGGGCTTAGTATTTTCTTTAATATTTAAAAATCCTTAGGTCTATGTTTTGGCTTGTTGCAGTCTTCTCTGACTTGCAGCTTCTTGATTTATGCTATTACACACATGCTTTAGCTTTATTGCTGGCTCATGTTCATCTTGTTGCATGCAAGATTTAAGAAAAAGCTAAAGTATGTAGGGAAAAGCATATAGCAAACACTGGAAAGTTTATTTGCATAAGATTGTGGTATCTGTCCTGACTGTACTGTTTGCCTTTTATCTTAGGCAGTCTCTGTTAAT
The DNA here is from genome assembly GCA_013400195.1 of Aramus guarauna. Classification (NCBI taxonomy): domain Eukaryota; kingdom Metazoa; phylum Chordata; class Aves; order Gruiformes; family Aramidae; genus Aramus; species Aramus guarauna. Next base: position 113,423 of record VXBL01003109.1, read on the forward strand.
AAAGAAACTCTTTGTTAAATTTCAGGTGGTATGGTTTTCTGTCACTTTAAACAGTAAAATTAAAGTAACGATTTTCTGGATCTTTTTGGTATACAATTTTTGCACTGAGTTGGGAATACTACAGAAATACAAATGGAACAAATAACTAATGTGTTTTTAAAGCTAAATTGTCTGTACTCTTATATTTTCAATTTAACCTGATAACTGTGAAAGGACTGTGTATTGCTCAACATTTTCCATTGAATATGAAAAGTGCAACGAATCAAGCTGATTGTAGTTGACAGCTGGCTTGATCTTGCCGTGATTAGGTCTTTTACTGCTGGCAAAATCCACTAGCCTTTTCCGTTAGCTGATTGTTGATGAATGCGGAGAGACAGCTTTTCATATTGATGAAGAATTTGGAGAAACCTTTATTTCGTATGGAATCAGATTAAAAAATATCTTACATCCTATTGATTTCATTGAGCCAAAAAGCCATGGAGGAATTCATAAGAGGTGCACAGTTGTTGGTTTGGCTTGTTCACAGCAAAGAGTTAAACAATTAATGTAGACAGAAAATAACAGAAACATGGAGTTGAAGCATGTTGAAGCAACGCAGATGTTTACAGCTGATGGACAGTGCTGCAAAATAAAGATGTGCTCTCTTACAATTTCATGGGAAAATAATGAACAGGTAACTAAGTACTTTTCAAAATCTGTTAGTTTTGCACTTTAGTGGGCGTGTTATTTAAATACTATGTAGCTTTTGTACTTTAGTTTAAATGAGTGTGGGTTTTATTGTCACATGACTGGAATGCAGACCAGTTTGGGTTTTGTAACACCTTATCTCTGAATTGAAATTCTTAGTTAATCAGATTTTGTTAGATGCATTTGCTATCACTTTTAAGTTTTAAGACCTTATCAAAAGCTCTGTACTTCAAAATGTCATGGTCAACTTTTACTTTTAACAACTTAGTGTACGACTTGCACTTCCTGTAAAACCTAAGTTTCACAACATATCTTTCAGTTACAAGATATTTATTTTCCATACTCTTGTGTTTTGGAAATGTTTTGTACTGTTTTAATATAAAAAATATTACATCCCCACAGAAAAACTTCACATTGAAACAATTACTTAAGGGAAGAAAAAAACGCACATTTGGTGCTAAACATAAGTGCATCTTAACCATAGTTAGCTATCCTATCAGAAAAAGATGTTGCTTTTCTAAAAGACCCAGAAAAATATAGTTCCAACGCTATTTTTAAAGGCACTCGAACAGTGTGTTTTCAACTTGTATTGTAACATGTCTATTACTCAGAATGACTCTGAGTAAAAGGATTGGTATGATAAGCAGGTCTGAAGTTTTGGGCACAACTGATCTGTTATTGCTGTAAGAATCCATAATTTCTTTTAAGATAATCTACTTTTGTTAGGAGTATGAGGTTGATATTTTGATTCAAATCAGCTACTGGGCATTTTATCTGACACTAAAGTTAATATAAACATACGTAAGACTTCTGTGGCTGTTTGAAAGTGTCTGCAAGGACAAGGAAGAAAGTATTTTAAATAAACGAGTTCCAGATACTTTCTTATGTTGAAGTGATTTATAAGCAGTTTATTACATATGTAGCAGATGTTCAATATATGCTTAAATCCATTTCTACCTTTGAAAATCTATTTTAACATTGTTTTGATTTTTGTTAAGTTCTACCTTTTCTTAGCTGTTCTGTGCAAAGTAGAGGACAGTGTCACTTGTGAAATTTCTAAGAAAGCAATATGGGAAAAATAGGAGATTTGGAGTCTGTGGCTTATGCTGAATAGACATTAAACATTTTATTATATAGAGTAACTTATTAGTATCAGCGAGTTGGAGAAATTGCTAACAAGGTAGTGTACTTTGAGAGATGTTTTTTATCAAATCTATATAATGTGAAATTTTTCAGCAAATTGTGATACAGTTGAAGCATGTTTATTCTAAGAAACTGTTAATGTATGTATTTGCACAAATAAAATATCATTTTAATTATAAATTTCTGAGTAAAGTTACCAGATTCCATTTGTAATGTTAATTTCAAGATTATTTGATTATCAGGAGACAGCATATGCTAAGTATATTTTCCTTTAATTCCCAATATTCTGGTTGTCTTTTCTGAGTTTAATTAGCTTGTTCATTTCCATTAAGCTAAAAAAGGCATGTGCTATTGCCATTGGATTCTTTAAAATGGATTTCTGCTATCGGCATATTTCTGACCCAATTAAAAAAATGCAAGGCAGAGCTGTGGATAAAGCCATTAAACTGGAAATAATGTCATCCATGAGATCAGCAAAAACTCTATTTTAGTTTAAATAAAATGAGATATTTTCTTTTGTCTTTTTATAGTGTTGTTTGTGAGTTTTCACACAAGATTTTCAAGTTACCTTCGTTGTGCATGGCACTAGGATCAAGTTTTATGGAAAATGTGGTCAAAATCTACAAGGAATCTTAAATTTGGTGATATATAGGGTCAATATGTTTCAGAAATGGAAGGAAGTCAGAATCAATAACCTTCAGCAGATGTTCCATCCTATGTTCTCCTTTCTTAGTCCTCAGACAGCACAAGGAGGCCACATCCATTTCATATAACACCTATTTGATACAGAACTGGTATAATAAACTGTGTCTTCCATCTGTTTTCTCCATCACTGCTGTTGTGCTGAGGACAGGGTACCCAAAGTGTGCTGGCTATTCTTAGCTATTCTTTAAAGCTTTGTTGCCAACTGGGCCAGTTAAAACATCCCTTAAACTATGTTACTTTGAATGAGACTTAAGGCAGAAAAGTTATGTGTGACTGATGGGCTTCTGCTGCTCGTGTCCAAGTTAGCATGGGAGACCTAGGAAATGATTTGCTAGATTCAGCAGGTGAAGCAAGCTGTCCTTTCTCTCCTGCTTTGGCAGTTTGGTAGTTGTGCAGTCAGAGCTGTAGCTCTTCCTTTGCTGTAAATGCAGCACAGAGGAGCAAAATGCAGGGATGTCCCACTACAGTGAGAGCTCCCTGGTCTGGGAAGGCTGAGAATTGCCAGAGCCCTGATCCCAGTCTGGAATTCACTGGCTGGGGAGCACTCCAGTCATTTTACGGTTGTCAGTCTGCTTCGTTCTGGGAAAATGCTCATTTATGTAATATGCTTCACTTCCTTTGTCCGCATATTCAAATACCTAGTTCCAGACTGTCAGTTCTGTGTTCGTCATGTAGCTGTATAGATTTCTGGGATTTGAGAGCTCTACGAAGGTGAATTTCTAGTCTGGAGTTCTGTATTCCGTCATTTGCCCTAGGAAGGAACAGTGACCCTAAACTGCTATAGGTTATGGAAAACTGAGTCTTTCAGTATGTGCAGTAAAACCAAAGTATTTACTTTGCATTTCTATGTAGGCGTTTTAAGACTTCTCGAGAGCAACTTGTGGTACTTCTCTGCCCTTTGCTGTCCTCCCTATTAGGCTGGTGAAGATGATGTTTTCTTTTTACCATGGAAAAGTCATGGACCTCATTAATGAATCCCACATGGAGGAGTAAATTCTTTAAATCATGACCCCAAAGGATTTGCTTCTTGGATTTCTCTCTCTCTTTCTCTGTCACAGTTTCTGCCTTTAATTCAGAATTGATCTTGTCCGTGGTCTGTGGATTTTTGTGAGGGTTGGGGTTTTGTTTTTATGGGGTGTATGTGTTCCCACCCCACTATCACTAGCCTTTGATATGCTAGTGTTTTCTCAACTTTGACAAAGAGTGTTTTCTTTCATATTTATTCTGGCTGAGGCTATGGTTATCTTCTGCAATCACAGACGTTTTTGGGAGGGGGGTTATGGAGGACTTCAGAAAAGAATTGTGTTTTTTGGGGGAGGGTTAGTTGTTTGGGGGTTATTTTGTGGGGTTTTTTTGTTTTGTTTTGTTTTAGTTTTGTTTTGGGTTTTTTTTGTTTTTTAAAGCTAAAAAGGCCATTTGGCCAAAATATTCCTTATGTGTACTACAATTTTAGAGTGGCAGACTATGTAAAGAATAAACAATGTAGCCGGGTTGCAGGTGGGATATATGCTGCATTATCTTTAGTAGCTGCTCTATATTAGTTTGTCAATAAAATAATTGGTGGTTGAAAGTAGGAGGATACAAGCAGAAAAAAATTCTGGGTGGCCTTTTAGATGGCCAGAGTCAGAACCAGCCATTCTGGACTCTGAGGCAGAAGCTAAGACACAGACTTCCTTGCCTCCCTGCACACTGGTTGAGTACATTTTATCTAGGTTACGTTGGACCTGGGCAATTGGTGGTTTAACCTCAGAATCATCTCTGTGACAATAGAGCAGGGTGGACTAAAAGAAAAGTAGTAAGTGAGGTAGTAAGGATAGAAGTGATGGAGGTGACTGATAGGACAAAGACTAGATAATGTGTGAGGGAGAATACATGATTCATCGTACGAGAATGCACATAGGAGAAGGTGGACCTTGGCCGCTTTCAGGAGGCTTGAGGTACTTGAACCTACACTTTCTAGTGCAGGGCATTGGGAAGGGAATGGATGAAATGTGTGGGAGATGGGTGTGAACACCTATCTTAAAAAGAAGGAGGAAGGAATAGCTAAGGGAAGTTAATGACATGGTGGCTCTTGCAAACCTAGAAAAAGATCTGAAGAGATAGCATACAAGAAATGATTGGTAAATTGTTGTACTGCTCTGGTTTTGTTTTTCATTTAATTGGTCACATTATGCTCTACACTCGCTATTTGAATGGCTAGGTGTTTCTGAACATAAACATGAGATTGCCAGTCATTAGGGTGGCCTGTAAAGCTTTTGAATATTTGTTTTCCTTTACAACTCTTACTTCTGAAATCCTAACAGTCTCAGGTGTGTGTTTGGTATATGTTTCACTATTATTTTCAAGGTAAGTTTCTATTCTTACTAGTGCAAACTTAGAAAATTATCAAATGTAAGTATCTTCATGGCTTAGACATGGAGGCAACGAAATGCATAAAATCAAACCATATCCTAATTATCATCTTTTAAAAAATAATCTATTTCAAAAGGTCAGTCTTGTGGGTTTTTGACTTTGATATTGACATAATTAGAGTCCTCTTAAAAGATAGTTTTCTGATGGGAGTAAAGGCAAAAAACCACTGGAATCTGCCCTTATTGCTTACATGTCTTGACTACAGTACACACTGCTTGTCAAATATTTTGAGTTCAGGTGCAATTTTTCATTTACTGTTGTGGGTTGCCAATGAGTAAATCATTTCATAATAGCTGAGAAGCACGCAGACTGAGGAGTTTGTGGTGATGGACAGAACAGCATAGTGTGAGGGTAGAAGGAAAGGAAGGAGGAACAAGAAGATGAATTTTCACAGTGACAGGACTAATGTGTAGAAATAAATATTAAAGGAGGTTCCTTTTCTTAATTAAATGCCTAAGGTATGACTTGTTTTGAGGCTGCTTGTAAACTGGTTCCCAAACTATTTAATTACTACTGTACCATTCATCTCACCTGTCTCAAAAATATTAATCATCAAATGGTAAAATATTAGCCTGTAGTAGGAGGGTAATGTTAGAAGCTGAAACTCCAGTTCATTACAAATTCTGTCTCTCATCATGACCTTACAAAGTGCATGCTAAACAAAATAAATACTATTTTTTTTTAATATTCTTGTCAATATGAAGAAATTAGGGAACATAGGTGTAAAGTGTTCTTGTCTGTATGAGACATACATAATACTTCCTTAGTGCCTAATAATGCAGGGCTTGCTCTGTAGCATTTCATTTAGGAGTTCATCTCTGTGTGTAAATGCTGCTGTGAATCAATGACAAGAAATTTACAATTCAGCAAAACTGTCTGCTTTGATGTATCACCATGTAGCAAATGAATCTGTGGAATCTGGAGGAGTAGATATTTGTAGTGGCTTTTAGTTCCTCCTTCAGAAGGCAGTTCTGCAGGAGGTGTAGGTTTTCTTGCTGCGGGAGAAAGGAGGAGGTCTGGACCTTCAATGTGATAGGCTGGTGGTTGTTATGAGAGGTGAGTGACTTCAAGGATGAAATTGTTAATAACTAGTATGAACAGCACAAACTCAAGAATCTGAGAAACCCACAACCTCATTAACGAACTGAGAAAATGCAGCGCGCTCTTTGCCTTGCATAACCTGAGGTTCTGAAGAAGGACTGAGACGGACTTTTCTCAGTGGTGGTGTTTGCATGCGGATTATTACAAGCAGAGTCAACTAATATGAAATGCTCTAAACGAATTGATTCAACTAGATCTTGGCAAGAGAAAGTTTCAGTGTTTTTCATACTGTTTCAAAAATGATGCTGTCCTGTTTTGGAGACCTGAAATCAGCAACGCTGTATCTGAAAATAATTGATTTGATGTTGAAGAGGAATTCTGCTTGGTCTGTTTACTGGTTTTGCCATGTGGATGAAAAAGAACAAACTACGAGTGAAGTTACAGGTTTAAAACTTCTCCTCAGCTGCCTCTTCTTTTCTTTCCTAAGTATAATATAGCTATTTTAAGTGAAAGGGACACTTACTGGTGTTCAGGGAGGTAAACATTATTTCTCATGGAGCATTTATATTTAAATGGTTAATTATCGCTGTTTCCCATGTTCTTGTGCTTTGCTGTGTGCAAAAGGTTTTTAGACATTATACTTTCTAAATGGAACATTTTACAATAGTGAATAGCTTCTTCAAGGAGAAGCTAATATTTGCATTCATCTTACAATTAATCTTCTATATTTTACAAAATACAAAGTAATGCAGTACTTTTTTGAGGCATTATAAGTTATACTTTCAAATACACTCTTTAAGGCAGTGAAAATTCTGAGCTTTTGGGTCAAACTGGTTTTTTTTTTTTATTGTTTCTGGTGCTTTTACAAACCAGTTTCTTATTGTCATTGTGCATTCCAGGTTACATTTTGAATTTAGAAAATCTGTAATTTTCACTTGGTGAAATTACTTTTTTTACCTTGAAATATGCACAACTTCTATATAGATACTACTTTTTGAGTCTGGATATATTTTTAACAAGATTTCTTAGCAGAATAAAATGTCTCTCTCTTTCTTGGAGAGTTATATTGAAAATTACTGCTGGAAATAGAATGAGCTATCAATGTTTTTAACTTAAACGGATGATCAAGGCAGAAAAGAGGGAAGCATTGGGAAAGCTTTACGTAGTCTGATGCAAGTTGTTTATTTTTGAAACTGAGCGTATATGTATTGAGAAAATACTATTAATTCACCACCCCTACCACCACCCACCCCCATTTTTTACTTTTAAAATGGGTGATCCAAAGGGAAGCATTCAAGGCATTCTGAGTCCCTTTTAAGAACTTTACTGAGTCCAGCAGAAGCAGATACAGATATTTAGGTTTTTCTGGCAGACTAGCATGCCAAAGGAAGTCAGCAGAGCCTGAATGTGTTCTGAGAACAGCATCTGTTTTTTCTATGTTATTTTCTTGTCTCCAGTGAGCACTTTTTGGTTTGTGGATGGCACTTGGAAAAGCTTCCTTATTTTCTTACCCAATTAGTGCCTTTCAGTCTGTAATAATAAAATGTCTCCTTTTATTAGCTGGTGGCCACAAGTGCATGCAAGTTTTTTGGCCTTAAAGAATATTGTGAAAGGCTCTTGTCTCTCATAAGTCATGCTAATAAAAGAAGTACATGCTGCTATGTTCAGTCTCTTTATTTTTAATTACTGTGTTCACTAACAAAGTGTTGAAATAGAGAATTAGTGTTTGGGGTGGATTTTACCTTTTGTTCTAGTTTCACTATTCTGTATAGCTCTAACTGTAAATAAATACATGTACCTTTATTTTTTTTAATCACTTCCCTACCATAAATAGGTTTCATTATTGTTGACTAAGAGGCATTTGTTGTATCCAGTAAGAATTATAATTTCATTCCATAATTTATTCAGTAGGAAATGTTCAAAGAGGGACAATAACTTTCTCTAAAAATTTTAGTCTGACTTGTCTATATCATATGGCTAAGGTGCAGCAACTTTGAAAGATAATTTTCCAACTCTTGCTCATTTTAGTGACTGACCTTGAGGTTCATATCTTACCTGAATAATTGTGTGGAGAAACATAAAATGTTAATTGGTGTTCAAATAGGGGAAAAAAAAGTAATCGGTTATTACAAAACAAATATTATTTTCCTTTCCTGACTGAAGGTTAAAGAAACAGTTCTGTATTATGCATTGAATGGAGAACTGACACTTACTTAAGTAGGAATTTGATGTAGGAATATGAAACAAGCCATTCAAAGTGGCTGTGTTACTTCAGGATCAACAAGATGTAAGAGGAGAATCTTACCTTTCTTAGAGTGAAGTACAAGTATTGCAGGGGACGTGTCGGATATGTGGGCCCAGTCAGTAGGGTGGGCCCATAAAAGCAGAGCAACTAAATCTCCATTCCTCTGGCATCAGGTTTGATCACATCCATAATCTGATGCTTCATTGCTTGGGGTGGGGAGGTGTTTGGGTTTGGTTTTTTTGTTGTTTGCTTTTGTTGTTGTTTTGTTTGTTTGTTTTTTGGTTGGGGGGGGTGTGTATGTCTAAAATGTTTAGACCTCATTCCATTTTGTGAACATTAATTTGAAACAGAGTTTTATTTATCAATATATCCCAAACATTTAATACTCTTTTCAGCAATATTGACTATATTTGAGATAGGAAATGATGTCATTTTCATTTGTTCTACTAATAGTGTAGTCATGTAGTTTCATGAAAATAATACATTGTTCATTACAATGCAGTAATCCAGCTGTTACATTGATTCAGTTTATTGACTGAAATGCATGTAAATACCTTGAAACAGCTGATGCACTATTCTGAGCTTTCCAGCATAATTTTTCAAAGACTGGTATTCTCTTACTGTGCAAATTCTAAAGTTGTTGTTAAACTGCAATTCTAAGGTGGTGGTTTTGGTTTTCTGAGTAGCAAAGCAGGTATTGGGCAAATGTCAGCTTCTGGAATTTGTCTTGTTATACTGCACTCTCTCTCTTGTGATTGCATAGTAAAAATATGGTTGAATTGAAGTAATTTAATTTATAGATTTAAATTATATTTGATAGAACTTTGAATATACCTAAATGATGCATTCATTTGTAAACCCACATAATATTTGGTCTCTCACATATAAATTTTAAACAATTTTCAGTAACTGCCTCTCTACCCCAATTTTGTAAATGACTTAGGAATTTTGGAATGCAGAAGGAGTAAATTATAAAGCCCCACTAATATCTTGGTTTTTCATTCAAAGTTTGCCCAGTGATAGCCACTTACTTACCCAAAGGGGATCAACTTTACTTTGCTTCACTTTGTACAGACTGTTTTTCACAGATTCTTACCTTAAATGCTCCAATCTACCAGGGAATTTCACCATCTTAGATGTGAGCTTAGTGACAGCCTTTATCTAAGGGTTTTCACGTGGTATTGTCCTGCGCTAGGTAATTAATGCTAACCACCAATTAAAGCTGCCAAGGCAGTTAACACTGAAAGTGTTAGGAAAGGAAAGAAGCTTCAGATTCCAATTACTGCTTAAAATACCTGCTTGCCTGTGTGTTATCATATGTGCCATACCAGCACTGTGTACCAGTTCTACAGAACATCTTAACAGAGCAGTGTTAAACGTAGTCAAAGGGCTTTTGTCTCGTTTATTTTGTCTCTTAGTGTTTTCCTCTTTCATCTGCTTTTCCCCTTTTTGCTTTTTCTGTCCCTGGTACATGCATGGTCTGTATCCTTTCTTTCTGCTGTGAGGTTCCTTACTCTTTCATAGGTATCTGTCATTATTCTTCATCTGAGGACAAGGCAGGACACTTTAGCTTTCCTCTGAGGAGTGGGGATTTAGTTTCTGTAGTCAGAACATTTAATATACATCAACACACTAATACGACATTTTGTGTTATGCAGGTTGGGAATCCACGTGTTGAGCTCACTCTTTCTGAACTTCAAGATATGGCTGCCCGACAACAGCAGCAGATTGAAAATCAACAGCAAATGTTGGTTGCTAAGGTAATAGTTCTATACAGATCATAATAAATACAAATTTCCTTCAACATATGCAAACATAAGTTTTATGGATACAGAAAAAAGATGCTAATTCATTCTAGATAAGCTCAAGAAAGAGCTTGAAAAATCCATTGTTTTACCAAGTTAATCTTAAGCTAGGCAGCATGCATTTCAGTGTAAATGATACTATAACAACCTATGTCAAGCCAAGTTATGTGTCTTCATAAAAACATTGCTAGATTTTATTTGTCTCTTTTGTGAGGCCTGCTTCATGATCTGTGATAGACCAGGCTTGACTCTGTGCTCATCTTCAGTAGCTCATTCATTCCAGTGTAGTAATAGTGGTGTGAGATAGGAGTATGCCCACTTTGTAGATATTCATATATTACATTTCCAAAGTCTCTGAGATGTAAGAATCTAAGTATGTTTTTAGAGTGGGAAGTGGGTTTGATGTTTTTGACATTATTGTAGGTGTTACAATATACACTATGCATTGCATGCTTGGAGTACTTAGGAATCAACCTACCAATTCTGTTGTTCTTTTTTGATGGAAATGATGTAGAAAAAGAAACATTTTCCTTGTGCCCAGCAGAAACACTGCTATTTAGATCTGGAACATTATCTTATAGTAGGTCAGCTTGTTTAAAATGGTCTGTTGGACATATTTTGTCTCTGGGAAGCTGGATAACAGCATTGGAAAGTCATTTTGCAACAGCAGGAAAAGTGTTAATGGCGGCAGAAAACAAATGCCAGAGGAAGCTTTGCAGATGTATTTGAGTGTTCAGGCTAAGGTTGTATTTGTGCATATATGTGAATTTGATATTTGGTCTAAAAAAACTAATCTTTGCTCTAAACCAGGTTTGTTCAATTAATGTTAGGAGTTTTTCTAGGAGGACTGATACGTCTTTTAACTAGATACAACTTTTTCTGATTTCTGGAAATAAAAAAACTCACTGGCCATAGTGATGGGTTTTTCTAAGTTAACTTTTTAAAAATAAATGAGTAACAGGTACCTCTTGTCTAAAACCTCATTTTTGTCAGGAACAACGTTTGCGTTATCTGAAGCAGCAAGAACGTCGTCAGCAGCAGTCTGTTTCTGAGAGTGAAAAGCTTCAAAAACTTAAAGAACGTGTTGAAACCCAGGAAACAAAGCTGAAAAAAATCCGTGCCATGAGAGGACAAGTGGACTACAGCAAGATCATGAATGGCAATCTATGTAAGTGGAATTTGATTTACTAGTCACTGCATGACTAGCAAATCATGCTGTATTGCTAGCTATATTGCTAGGTCCTGTGTTTCTATGAAATTTGTATATGATGTAACTTTTTGTTTGTTTTATGTAGTCAGGCATAAAGTCAGAATAAGTCTACTCTGTAACTGTTAGGAAAGCTTATTAGAGCAAATTCCCAACACGTAAATATTTTACATGTGTATGCATACACTAGATTTCAAATTAGTGTGTTGTATGTATCAATACCCATAGAATTAAAAAAATAACAACTTCTGGTTCACTGCATTGTTTTTTGTTATTTTTATCTTGTTAATTTTAGCAACTGAAATTGAGCATATAAGTGCCATGTTCCAGGAAAAGCAGCAGGAGCTACAGGCTGCAGTGTTAAAAGTGGATCAACTTACCCAGCAACTGGAAGATTTAAGGAAAGGGAAACTGAATGGGTTTCAGTCTTACAATGGACAAATGACGGGACCTGCAGCGGTAGAATTAAAAAAGTTGTATCAAGAGCTACAGGTGAGTAGTGGAGAAATGCTATTTGGATGATAGCTGTAGATTTTAGAAAGTTGTATTACTGCTCTTATGGGCAGCCATTTCATTTTGTGACATCTTACAAAACTGGTGTACTGGAATGCTGTTAATGTGTGAGGTTTTAGTTAGCATATAACCCTCTTTAAAACAGAATTTCATTAGGTTTAAAAACTAATTTTGTTGGTGCTTATACATGTAATGATATAAAGCACGCAAGTGTTCTGAAGGGCATTTCTCAGACCTTAATACTGAAATATTGAATGTTGACATAATCTAGTATTTGTTTTAATCTCTCTTAAAAAAAAATAATTAAAAATTCATTTCAGTACTTTTCCATTTTGCAAAGAACTGGATATAGCAAGCTCGCTTAAGTGTCATCTTAACTTGAAGACCTGACTAGACAGTGAATAAAATTACAGTTAAAATATATTGTAAAAATACAGCTATAACGTCTGATGTAAATAAACAAAACACATAGGAATTAAATAGCATATTTTAAGAAGCTCATCAAAAAGATTAGCTGCACTGTATTCACTGCACTATATATATTCACTGCTACTATAGCTGCAGTATACTCACACCGAATTCCCTGTATCACTATCATATGTTTCCCCCAAGAAGATAGGTACAGGTAAAGTGTAGATCTTGCAAGAGTAATTAAATATTCTATTTACATTGAAATTTTGTCCAGTTTTTATGTTTAAAAGTTATGGAATACTTAATCATGTGCCAATGTGTCAGGATTTGAGAGCTTTTTTTATTTACTCATGTACTTTATTTTGATCAAGGAAACAGCTCCAATATATATTTAATATTTCAAAATTAATTTAAATTTCAAAATTAGTATCACTCATCTCTTTACATGAGCAAATACAATGTACAATTAATCCATCACATGTTTTCATGAATTGGGAATAAGGGTCCTTTTTTCCCTCTTTTTCCCCTCTCCCCATTTATACAAGGCATATAGAATCATAGAATAGTTTGGGTTGGAAGGGACCTTTTAAAGGTCATCTAGTCCAATCCCCCCTGCAATTAGCAGGGGCATCTTCAACTAGATGAGCTATCTACCGGTCAAGTATTTCTAAGTGCAAAGATGCTCAATAGATTAAGATTTTTTTTCTAGTGCTTCACAATGATCCCATACACATTTATCAAGACTTAATTTGCCTCAAGTTTTTTTTTGCATGTAACGTTACCATTAAAATTGAAACACTGAGACAATACTGTCAGAGTTATTGAAGATATGAAAAAATGCCAATGGGAAAGCAAGAGAAATAATTATAAGAGAAATAATTATATGTTGTGGTTGATTTAAACCATAAAGGTAATCCATCCCCTAATCTTACTGGAAACCTGCTGTGAAGGTTTCAGTTTAATTCCCATGTAGAGAGAAAAATCTGCACCTAGTCCCAGCACTAGCAGTTCAGTTAACCTCCCATCCAGACATCAAGAAGTTTCATGTGGAGCTGGAAATAGAATCAATAGTATCATTCCTTTTACGAGTTTTTATACCACTTAGTTTTCATGATATTCAAACCATCTTGGTGGTTAAACATAACTTCTAACAAACATTTTCTGTTATTTTTATTTTTCACAGTGTAATTCAGTTCTGAAATGTCTTTATGCCTAATTCTTCAATCCATTTGCTATAAATAGCATGCAGTCTATGTGTATTTAATAGGTATCCACAAGTTTATTAGGACATTTTTTTGCGGCCTTCTTTTAATAGTTGTTCATGGTTGCAAAAGCTAATTTGACAGGCTGTGTGGAAGCATAACATTAGAGATGTCAGAACATGGCCAATCCAAGTTTCTTTGGGTTTTTTAATGCTATTAAAAAACAACTTGATAACAGATAAAATTAAGTACTGTCCTAACAAGTGCTTTTTTGTTTATTTGTTTATTTTTTATTTATCTTTCAAGATTCGTAACAGGCTTAACCAGGAGCAGAACTCCAAGCTTCAGCAGCAGAAAGAACTCTTAAACAAACGTAATATGGAGGTGGCTATGATGGACAAGCGAATCAATGAGCTGCGTGAACGACTATACAAGAAAAAAGTTGAGGCACGTCAAAAAGAAAACATTCCTGTAAGATAAACTGTTAAAAGGGCCACGCTTTAGTTTAGCAAGAGCCTATAAAAACTACATACAATCTCACTTTTTCCCAGCTGAGTAATACAATTACATCTAAAGAACCTATTTTAAAAACAGCAGGCTTCTTAAAACTATTTTAAAGTTTTGGATAGATATGAGAAAACTGTTAGACAGAATGTGTTTCCTTTTATTTTTCTTTATGGCACAGACCATAATATATTAAAAATTATAGTACTTTATATTTCAAGGAAGGAGCATGCGATTATAGGCTGTATTTCAAAGCATGAAAGCATAAAAAGTTTGGATTTTATAGAATACTGATCTTCCAGGAGGGAAAACTGACAAAAATATAAATGGCCTGATAAAGTTAGTCTTAATACTTGTCTGGAACTTTGAAAAGAAATAGTTGCACAGTAGACCATTTGTCTTAAGGACTAGAGAGATCTGTTCTGGATTCCCATATGTATTCCTAGCTGGAGGTGTTGCTTTTAAAAAACAAACAAACAAACAAAAACAACAAAACCCCCACCCCCCAAAAAAAACCCAAACCTCCCCCATATTTGATCATTTAAGAACTCATTTTAGGCCATTTGCTTAAAAAAAGGCACAATGAAAAAGACTTAATACAGATAAAGGTTTCTACAAGTAATCTATGTGCTGTGGCTGAGAAATTTTATTTTGAGGTGTTGATTTTAGGGAATAAAATTTGTACTTTCTACTTTTGGGGAGGTGGGGAGAGCTAGAAGCATGGAGTATGGTAACTTAATCATTAAGGTTTCTTAGCTATGGTGGATGGTTCTAGATAATGAAATTTAAACCTCCTGTTCATGCACAAATGTCAAGATTAAATGGAAGTTCACCTTTCAATTTGCTGGGTTGTTTTCTTTTTTCCTTTTTAGTTGAATCGTATTAATGGAACTTCGTCACCCCAGTCATCCTTGAGTGCTTCAGGAAGGGTGGCAGCAGTCGGACCTTACATCCAAGTTCCAAGTGCTGGCACTTACGCTGTACCAGTAGATCCAGTTAAACCACAGTCTCTCACCATTGCTTCTAGCTCAACACATGGAAGATCAAAATCTGGTAAGCACTTAAGTGTGGTGTTTATTAGTACACATGGTTTGGAAAGTATTAATAAAGAAAAGGAGTAATTTTAGGGGACCTAGTGTTGGCATAGTCTCTCTAGTGGAAGAGGCAAGTTTTAGATGTCTTGATACTATTCTGTGAATTGGACATTAGGCATTTGATATGAAGCATTTTTGCCTCTTTCCGTGAATTTTTCTTAGGAGACTGAGTATTTTCTTTTAGATTTTACTAGCTGGTACACTGCTAAAAGGAGCACGTGTTCCTTCACAGATTCTATGTTCTGTCTTTAATAGCTTTGCAATGAGTTTGTGTGTTTGAATATAATAATGAAATCAACTTTGTACAAACTATTTTATAAACAACTATTTACAGTATGTTGTTTTTTGTCAAGTAAAACAAAACTAGTGAACAAATAAAAATAATATTGCTTCTCAGAAGGAGACTAAATAGAAAATGGAATAAAAATATGTGAGGTTTTTGTTTCAACTGAGATATGAGAATTTGTGATGCTTGAAGCATTTCTGAAATGGAATAACCTTAGCATTGATGCAGTTCACTTGTTTCCACCTTCATTAGTGAAGGAGTTGCCCCTCCAGAGTACTCCCCAGAACTTGACGTCCACAAGTGTCTCCCATGTCTCCCATAATTAATAATAATAACTACATTATAAAATAGAATTACTATCTTTTTTTTTTTAATTTACATTGGAGACTGAAGGAAGCAGGTCATGACACTTGCGCCTTAAGTTCTCATACTGGCAAAGCTCACCTCTCTGCTTGCATCTTAGCAAAATCAGAGTTCTTAAGAAGCGGTAGCTAGGAAAATGTGCATCGTACAAATAAAAATTCACAATGCCATGGGTCTAACCACAGGGCTTAGTTCACCTGGTCCCCTAGGAGGCATCTAAAAATAAGATAAAAAATGACCACTACAGCAAATTTTCTGCAATATTCACGTATGTTCCAGAACTTGAAACTCAATACTCGAGCAAAGCTTGCAGCATGCTTCCAAATGGGGAGGAAGAGATGGAGGGAACATCTCTGTAGGAAAGAATGACAGAAATGCCCCCCAAAAAACCCCGAGGTCAGGAAGTGAAACTATCTAAACAAAACTTTAAAAAAAAACCAACAAACCCAGTCTTTTCCATTGATACTGGTGATATAATGACACCTTTAGTTTAATTCAAAGGCTGAACAAACCCCTTCACTGTGGTTTTATGGAAAAGTCTGAAGAATATGGAATGACTTAATTGCAGGGTGAAGTGACAGATTTGCAACAGTTTTGTTTTGAGACGTGGATTCCTCTTCCACATATGGGAAAGGATAACTCATAACTTTTAAGTTCACCAACCAAAAATAATTCACTATTTTGTATTGATCAGCCTCAGAAGATAGACATACCCACTTCTAGACTTACCTCAGGAGGTTACAAGAGCTCTGAATGATAACTTTTTGATTTTATAAAAGTAATTAGTCTACCTTAGGACTGACTTTGTGTTTATTACTCTGAATGTACTCAAATAAAGTCCTGTAAGATAGATTTATGTAAGGAGAAGCTTATATGCTCTCAGGAAGAAAAGAAACTGAGAATTTTTTTTCAACTGTCATGCTTTTATTTCTCATTATCTGAGTGTTCCTGTTCTAATTTCTCCATTGTCATTGTTATAATTTTTCCACCACTTTTTTTCTTTCTTTTTCTGTGTAACTGGATCTGCCTTGGTGTGTCCGGTAGAGACAGACTGTGGGTGTGTGAAAAAATCTCCAGACACCTGGAAGGTTTCTGATTTAGACATAATAGTGGATCCTATTCTGTCACCTCCCACTTCTCTTCAGTCTGCTGTTCACAATGTCATCCGCCTGGCACCTACTCTCTTTGACACCCAGCACTGTGAGTCCATAGAAGATCTCTGGCTAGCTAAGAACTCAGTGTTTAATATGGTCGTCTGAGCTCTTGCATACAGATGCATGTTAAACAGCATCTTTAGAGCTTGTGTTGTGGTCTGGCATGCAGAAGATGCTGTGGAACTGTAAAATTGTTGAGAAGTTGCTTTTCGTCTTTGAAGGAAGCAGATTTGCAGCAAATTCATCCCTGGAGTACTGGAGTAGTGTACTAGGGATGAAGGTTTTTTCCTTGAAAAAACTTGTAATTTTCTAATTGTTATTAGAAAATTCTAATTGTTATTAGCAAATTCATAGTAATCACCAAAGCATGTTTTATTATATCTACAGGTTCAGCTAGAGTTACTTTGTGGGGAAACCTTGAGTTTCCATGTTACACTGGCCCCAGAGTTGGGATAACAGCTCACTCTGTCCAAGTCAATAGCAAGAACCTTGCTTGACTTCCATTGGACAAAAATGTTAATACCTGGTTTGCACTTCAGTTGCTAAAGTGTCCTGGATCCAGACCTACAAAAAATTTGAGGAAAATCAGAGAAAATGCACAAAACCTATTGCATCCACATGTCACTGTCTTATTTATGTAAATGCAAAATGGACTGTTGGGAGTTGAAATACTGTGGGTGTTAAGTAGTCTTAGAAGCGGTGGACAAGAGGGTACAGTTGGAGGAGAAAATGAAGCCAGTTGGCAGAAATGACTATGGGGTGGCTGAGAGCTGGAGCTAGTCAGGGCTTGTCAGAAGGGCGTTGCCATCAGATGGGCAAGAGTGGGACCTGTTCCGTCAAACGAAAGATAGCAGAAGTCAGACGCTGTTTGGCTGCCTCCTCTGAGCACCTATCACGCAGCCTCTGGCACCGTACGCTGCAGTTGCAGATTGCAACAGCAGCTTAGTTAAGTGCCTGCGATTCAGCTTGGCTTGTGGGAGTACGTGAGAGAAGCAGTCATCAAAAATGCGTGGTAGTTGGCAAGTCTGCCAGATTGTAATATGAAGGACATGAATATGGTAACAGTTACATTCTGATGTTTATGTAAGTAGAATGAAACAGAGAAATTAGAGAGAGGAGAGAGAGTCTGAATTTACTTCCAGTCTGTTACCTCAGAATTTGGGGATGAACATGCTAACATTTGGAATTGGAAGGTTTACAAAAAGTTTTTGTATAACTGTCTTTCTAATACAAGAGTGTGGGCTTGTATTTGCAGGTAAGATAATTACATGCTTTGGGATTTTTGCTGTTGTTTCTGTAAGTACTTTCTAAACAGCTAAACTTATGGCCACAGATGTTTTCATGTTTGGCGTTAGTTATAACACCTTTTACTGATTTTTCTAAACAAAAGTTTTACTGAACCATAACCTTACTGAAGTTACGGAACACCCTGTATATTTCGTACAGTAGATGCTAATTCAGAGCATAGTTGGAAGATTTGCTGTTATTTAGTCAAAGTGTTTAGACAGTCATCTTTTTTTGGTCTTGATAACCAGATGATTAAAGACAAAAACAAACAAAAAATCCAACACATCCAGTTCTTGGATGTTGCCAGTATTAAAGCTGGGCCTTACTTCACTTCCTGGTAGTTTGCAAGTGTAAAAAGTGATTTCTCCACTATGTGCTATATTCGTAGTGTAAAAATATGCAAGTGTTAACCTTGTTTAAATGACTAACCACAAAAATACTCTTGCTCCAAAGTAATTATCTCTCAGAATTCAAACACAGTTGATCTGCAAGGTTAATAGAATATTGTGTGTGGAATATCAAGGACTGGTCTGCACATATCATTAAAAAATAATTACAGTGGTAGCTTAAATGCAGAGGTCGACCTTCTTATTTTTTTGCTCACTTAAAAGTGATATGATTTTAACAAGCCTATAAATATGTTTATGAGCTAATAGGCTGTATTTGCACTCATATAGTGAAAACATTGGTAATTGTCAAGAAATCTTCAGGTTGTCATTTCCTTGGGGTGGGAAGAAAAGAATAAAGCTTGTGGATCAATAAAGAGGATAAGGCTGATGCATAGAAAGTAGAGTGGTGATGTTAAATTCACTGTAATTAGAATATTCCTATGCAGCTCATTCTTAGACTGTCCGCTATACTAGATAGAGGACGGAAAGAATAGCCTTACTGATTCTGTTTTCTAGGGGCTTAAAACTGAAATTAAATGGGAAACATTGCCATTAAATACCCAATTTTCATTTGATGTTGTCTTACTGTAGGGTCCGGAAATCTCAGTAAATCTACACACACACTCAACTCCCCTCTATTTTAGTTGTCATCCTCTAGTAAAGTTAGTTACACGTTACATGTCATCTTTACTGATTCTAAGTGGTCCACTAAGGTAATTACAGGCAATAGGGAAGGAGAAATGATCTCTGGTCTCCTTAGAGTAAGAGAAAACTGAAGTTTAATCTTTTAAAGGCAAATCAAAGCCTTAGGATCTAACCAAGGATCTCTCTACTTACTAGAAGCCAGATCTAAATGCTATTTAAACTCCCTTGCTTACTTAGAGAACAGAAACTAAATAGTCTCATGCAGTTATCAAAGTAACATATCAACACATCGACACTGTATTAAGGATTTGTTGCCTCAGTTTATGTACAGCTATGCATTATTTTTTTTGCATATGATGAAGATAAAAGCCCATGACTTGTATCTTAACACAATGAGTTGAAGTTTTCAGCTGACTTTAAAAATTTCTTTAAAATTAAATCTCTGCGGCAATTCTAATCAGGTGAGTATGTTGAGGAAAAACAAAAGGTAGGTTAACCACCACTTCCAGCAAAGGAATGTATGCTTTTGTTCCACCCCATTGTTGAAAGGAGCTTTTACATCCTGTTATGAGTGAATGAATCTAGTAACCATAGTTTAAATTTGGAGTAAGTCCACTCAGAGCTTACGTAGACATAACATTTAGCATAATTTGACAGTGTCTCTGCATAATGCCAAAAGAAGTATGTTGACAAAGTGTTTCTGTAAGGATTTTTGTTCTGAACTTGTTTGCCTTCTAATAGTAGAATATGCAATGCTCAAACCAAAATTTTAACCCACTTTTTTTCTATAGGAATTTTCAATATAATTTGAATATGAAAGGGTAATGAACAGCATATTATATCCAGTGATTGGGCTTTCAGTATTGATTTCCAAATCAAACATTAATAGTGATTTATCTCATTTCTGGAATCAAATTAATCGTGTTGTAACCTAAGCTATTCCATTTCACATGTTGTTTTGCTTGTTTACAATGGTGATGTGGATTATGTTAAATATAGTATTTTTGTCTGTTTTCAAGCTAATGATGGAAATTGGCCAATACTTAAACAGAGCTCAACCCCTGTGGTAAAACCCCCTCAGATCTCCAACACAGACTGGAAAGAATCAAGCATGGATACTGCTTTAAAACAAGGAACTATATCCAGCCAGCCTTTGCCAACTTCAGTATTAGGAAGTACTGATAAGCTGGTGGGTTTCATCTGTGATATATTTATAGATCTGTTTTGCTGAAATAATGAACCTTTGGCTTCCATAGCTGAACTCACTTCAGTTACCTACACATTCAGTTTCCCTGCTGACGATTATTTTAAAAGTCATAAAGAACATTACCTTTGCATTCCTCCTGTTCCTTTCTGTTCTTATCACATTACAATTTATATCTTTTTTTTCCCAACTTTTCCCAATTCATATTTCTTCCTGTTTTTTACACATCTGATCTCCCCTTTTCTCTCCCTTTGCTTCTTCTAATCATCTCTCCCACCTTCCTATTTTTATAATTCAAATCTTTGTTACTATTTTTCTTTGGTGTAGATTATCACTTTTTCAACATGCTCTTTTTCTCACACAAGTCTCACAAAAGTGAGTCCACTGGTGGCGTCTGTGCACTGTTGTTCTAGTACTTTATGAATTCTTTAAGACTGTATTTGTTAAAGAATAAGGACCTTGTCTTTAAATAGTTTTGGTAAACTCTGTTGTCACGTTACATATTATCAAATATGTTATCAACTAGATACTGAGATGCAGAACCTAGAACAAGTTATTCAGGCTTTGAAAGTATGCAAATAGTTTTGGATTCATACTAATGTATTATAGCTGAAGATGCCTTTAAACAGTTGCCTCTGACATATGATGAGGTCTTCTGATAAATTCAGGTAGAATCATATCCAGTGATTAAGGAACACAAATTGTCTGTATTGAGTCGTTTGCTATCACACAAGATTATTTAGTATGTGTTGTTGAATGAGGAATATTCTTGCTCACAAGTATGTTATTTAATTAAATGGTATATACTTTTTTACTGTTTTTACATAGGGTCTTGACCTGGGGAAGGTACCACCAACAATTCCTGGTGTAAGCAAGCAGTTGCCTCAAAACTATGGGACCTATCCAAGTCCAGTTCCCTTAGGAACAGGTTCTACAAATTCTCTAGAAAGAAGGAAGGATGGCAGTCTGCCCAGACCTGGCACAAGTATAACAAATCGTCAAAGACCTGTTCCGCTTCCGCCACCAAGCAATGTACATCAGCCCAGTTCTTCACAACAGATTCAACAGAGAATTTCTGTACCTCCCAGCCCTACGTATCAACCGTCTGGTCCCCCCTTGTTTCCCGGAGGAGATGGCAGGCCAGAGCTCCCTTTGACTGTGGCAATCAGACCTTTTCTGGCTGATAAAGGATCACGACCTCAGTCTCCCAGAAAAGGGCCACAGACAGTGAACTCCAGTTCAATCTACTCAATGTATCTTCAGCAAGCAACACCACCAAAGAATTATCAACAAGCTGTATACAATACCTTAAATAAGTCAGTAAAAGCAGGTAGAATATATTTTGCTTTATTTTTTCCCTTTGAAATAGACTGTTGAGATCTTCTTATTGGGCTTAGTTTACTTTCCATATCAGTTTCAAAATCAGTCTAAATCAGTGAGAAGAGGAAAGAGATTTTTATGTACACAGCCGGGCAGAAAAATGATCCCATATATTTTGGGGGTGATAAAACATAATTGAATGTATACTTATTTAAAACAAGATGCAATTAGAACAATATGGTCTGGATACTCTACCAATACTTTCAGAAACAAATTGAAAAACCAGTGTCTAGAGAGAGGGTTTTTTTTTTCCTCTTACTGTTTCCTCATGAAAGAGGAAAAACATTCCAGGTGCTACTTGTAGCTTATAATTGTAAGAAGCATCACATAATTTATTTCTGGTTTGATAGGTTCCAATATATTTTTTTTTTCCTTTCTATATTAATGTCAAACAAGTAGCAACAGACACATATGCAGGTTATTTGCAAATATTTTATTATGTAATATGAGAACAGTTCTTCACTGTTTCCTGTCTTTCTTTTCTTCAGTTTATGGAAAACCCGTATTACAATCTGGTTCAACTTCTCCCTCACCCTTGCCATTCCTTCATGGTTCTTTGCCTGCCCAGACTTCCTCACAGCCACAATCTCAGCCTCAGACTGAGGTCTCTGAAAAAGATCAAGAGCTGGAAAATGCTCCACCATCCAGTGAAAACAGCAATGTGGAAAACATTCCTCGTCCTCTCAGTCCTACTAAGCTCACACCTATTGTGCATTCACCCCTACGATATCAAAGTGATGCTGACCTTGAAGCTCTGAGAAGAAAATTGGCGAATGCTCCTAGGCCATTAAAGAAGCGTAGTTCTATCACTGAACCAGAAGGCCCAAGTGGACCAAATATACAAAAATTATTGTATCAGCGCTTTAATACTCTTGCTGGAGGAATAGAAAGTGCTCCTTTTTATCAGCCAAGCAATCCACAGGACTTCATAGGTATCCTAGCAGATGTTGATAATGGAAACACTAGTACCAATGGCAATATTGAAGAACCTATTTCCGTGCAACCCACAGTTCCTCTTCCTGATGAGCCACCCCCTTCGTCAGATGCCAATGACAATGAATTACCTTCTCCTGCTACTGAGGAACTGATAAGCACTGAAACCACAAATCAAACATCTGAGACCACTGAAGATAACAACAACAATCCTGCTATAGTTCCTTCTACTGAACAGTCACCCAGTCCCACGCCTGAGGTCAGTTCTCCGGTAGAAGATGAAGCTCCTTTGCCACCTGCTCTTCCTCCTCCGCTTCCTCCAGTAAGTAACAAAGCAAAAAGACAATTTTGTGAACTATAGAATTAGCTGAGTGTTTAAGCACAGCTGGAAGATGGTAAGCTTATGCTAAACACTATGTTTGTACTTCAAGTTTCATGATACTAAAAAAAAACCAAACAACAACAAAACAAAACAAAACAAAAAAAAAAACAGGAGGGCTCCAATGAGAATTCTGATGGGTTAGAGGTTGTGTATGTACTTTAGGCTGTGGAACTTCTTACAGGATATAGTCTTGTAGGACTAATTCTGAGCTCTGAGATACCATTAAAAATAATTTTTCATTTCCATGGGCCTACAAAGATAACTATTTGTGTGAAACTAAGGGTGAGCTACGGCAGTGGGAAGCTTTTTCATTTGCAAACAAGCTGAAAATAACTGTTCTGAGAAAAGTGCACTCCTTTTCCCCACAGCAGAGAGATGTGAGACCAGGGCTGACAACACTAGCAGCCACACAGCTGACTTGTTTTAGCAGAAATGTTTTTCTAATGGACTTGTTGCATAATTTGAATTGCTTTCAAAGTCCCTCCTCCAGCTGCACCAAGATCTTTTAAAGACTTGTCGTTACCAAAATCTACAGCATATGGAGAATTGAAAATAGGGAGAAAGCTGAATATTTTTTTTCTTAGTTGTTGATATGACTCACTTTAACATTGGTTTAAAAGACTATCTCCACTTCTTGATTCACAGAGGGACCTTGCATTCCTCTGACAATTTGACTGCAGTGTGCACAGGGCCTTGTATGCATTTTCCATGAGCACAAGTGGGCCAGGATACTTCTGGGAGAATGGAATATGCCACTAAGAGATATTATTCATACTGTGAGAGGTCTTTTTTCCAAACTGAAATAGCCATACTAAATAGGAGCATAAATGAAAACAGATCTTCCAGTGCTAGAGACGAAAAGCACTCTATAAAAGCTGTAATTAATAATGGACTTTTTTTCTGGAAAGTGACAAGGACACATGTGAATGATTCAGAATATGCTCAAAACACATTTAAATGTGTTTCAGATCTTGCGAATGCTTCTTCTGATAACATCAGCTAGAATGTCACGTAAAATAGCTTCGCGTTCTGTACTTTTCTGCAGCAAAACTCTTCGGTACTGACCTCCAGCAGATACTTTTGCTAATTCAAGGCAAAGATTCCTCTGAGTAGAGACTGATACTCAGGCTTAATTGTGTCATGCTTTCTAGTCTAAGCAAAAGTTTTGACAGTGTCTCCAACAATGCACCAGAAACACATTCAGCTTATATTAGATACAATGAAAATAGTGGTGCTCAAACATCATTAAGTACTGTTCCTTGTATTCGCTACGTTTAGAAGCTTCTAAATTATGTTGGCACACTCTTTCATTTTTAACTGAGTAAGACGTAGTAAGATACCATGCCTTTTAGTTAGAGACTTTATAATGGAAATGTTTGCGTAGTTCTAATTACCCTTTAAGGAAGATAGGATTCTTAATCTAGTTAAAAAGTAACTGAATCGTTTGTAATACTTATGCAACCTGAAATCACGCCTTCCAACCTTCATCTCTACTCAGACAAAACGTACCAACCTGAAGAAACCTAACTCAGAAAGAACAGGCCACGGTTTGAGAGTGAAGTTCAATCCATTGGCCCTCCTCCTAGATGCCTCTTTGGAGGGAGAATTTGATCTTGTACAACGAATCATATATGAGGTGAGCTCCTAAACAATGGCAACCTCTTTAAATATTTAAAGGGAAAAAAAATTAAAAGTGCTGAACTATTTTATGTTTTCCATAGGTTGATGATCCCAGTAAACCAAATGATGAAGGAATTACACCGCTGCATAATGCAGTGTGTGCCGGTCATCACCACATTGTGAAGTTCCTGCTTGATTTTGGTGTAAATGTAAATGCAGCAGATAGTGATGGGTGGTAAGTGTCAAGATTTTTACCTTAGCATCCGGAAGAAACACCATTTCGATGCGCATTTAAAATCAGGTGAGACCTGTTCCTGGGGGAACAATTTCCTTACCCCCAGCAAATGAACACTTTCCAATTTCTAGGTGGTGACAACTCACATGCAGTTACATGGTGTTCAACTCATGTGCTAGCACACTTAAATCACTAAGTAAAACCAAAATGTAGTATACTTTATATAGTTGCATTTCTTCTTCATATGCTGAAATAATCAAACTGTAAATAACAAATGACAAAAGTGACTTTAAGTTTCATATTCATAGAACCCACCGCAGATTTTTGGTGTTCTTAGACAATCTGGCCGTACAGGTAGATACAGCATTTCTGACATGTTTGGAGGGAATGTGAAACCTCGCTGTGCTGATCGGTTTCACCCTCAGCTTACTTTACCTTTCAAACTTCCTCATATTGGAAAATGCCCTTTTACACCCAGCAGGTTTGTAAGCTACGAAAATCAACGTTTTTCCTAAAATCTATTTTATAGTGTGTAGCTTTACTGGAATAACATGAATCCACTCCAGTTGCTTGATAGGTTTTGGACAATGCATATATATATATACACTATAATCATAAAGAACAATTGCCTTTAAAAATAGACAGGCTAAACTCTATATTGCAAGACAAAATAGTTAAGATTAGGGAAGTTTCTTTTTTCATGTCTACGGTTTTGCTTTATTTCAGGACACCCTTGCATTGTGCTGCCTCTTGCAATAGTGTTCATCTCTGTAAACTGTTGGTTGAATCTGGGGCAGCTATTTTTGCTTCAACTATAAGTGATATAGAAACTGCTGCAGACAAGTGTGAAGAGATGGAAGAAGGTTATATTCAGTGTTCCCAGTTCTTGTATGGTAAGCTGTGACACTACTTTACAAACTTTTTTAGCTTTTCTAAAATTCATCCCTTCTTGTCTCTGATCTGCATAAAACTTTGCTTAGGTCCCAAACTTGACAATGCAGCACATCACCTGTTCTTTCAAAATGCAAAAACCAGATTATTCATGATTACGTGGCTCATAGTCCTTCTGTTCTTTGAGTTACTTCACAGGCTCCTTCTAATGTTACAGATTTTTAAAGTTTGATTTGGTTTAATTTCAAGGAAGTGCTTCCAGGGGGAGGTTTTGACAACAGTGAGTTGTCAAGTATCTTGACAGAGATACTCTAACTTCTAGATGCACAAACTTCTAGACCACATGAAGAAACACATATACTTTATGAATCATTAAATTACAGAATGTATTCAGTTACTAAGATATATTTTTCAAGAAAAGTACCTTGATGGAGCAGACAAACTTTTGATTTCCATCAGAGGATATAAACTTTATTAAGGTTCTGTATATCTGACACTGTGCCGATTTTTCAGAAGCTTCAAGTGTTACTGTGTAAGGCCTGCTGTAGAAAGCAGGCCTGTGCAAAATATACAGCAGTTCTGCAAAGCTGCTTTGCTCAAACATTTGTAAAACTATTTTTATCCTCATTTGAATAAAAGATTGTAGTTTCTATTGCATATAAAATAAAAGAGAGAAACCTCATGCCCTAAATTGTTTTAAAATATTCTGTAAAATTTGGTTTTATCATGCAGTTACACTTCTGAAAGCATTTCATCATGGAAGTGCTGAAAATTGTTCATGAAATTTTATTAATAAAAAAGAGACTAATATTAGGGCCACAGTGTCCACACTAAAAATCTCAGAGGGAAAACCAGGATATTTTACCATCTTGTGTGTTCTTTAATTTGTTGTTATCAGGAGTGCAAGAGAAGTTGGGAGTGATGAATAAAGGAGTGGTGTACGCTCTGTGGGATTATGAAGCCCAGAATAATGATGAGTTGTCATTCCACGAGGGCGATGCCATCACTATTCTAAGACGCAAGGATGACAATGAAACAGAGTGGTGGTGGGCCCGCCTCAATGATAAAGAAGGCTATGTGCCTAAAAATCTTCTTGGGGTAAGTTCTTTTTAAGGTACCTTCTCCCTTCTGTTTTTTACTTCCTCCTGAAGTAGGAACACAAGATGGATCTTTGGTCAGAATCCCTCTGTGCATCATCTGGATACACTACTATGAAGAGCTGCAAAGCAGACTACCTGTATTCCCTCTGGCCTCTGTCATTGTAATGAAAAAGGAAAGGCTATGGTTAGGAGATTAGTGCTCATTTGGGTTTGGCAAGTTAATATATTTAATATAGTTTATGCTTTAATTGTTAAGATTCCCCCCACCCTTGGCTGAAATATAGTGCCCCTTATGTGAAGTGTAGGGGCTCTGTTAGGCAGTTTGAATGAAGCTTTGGCCCAGGAAGTTCTTTAGGAAGGTTTTTAATACCTGGCACAGGATAAGCAATATGTATAGCTAGGTACACATTTAATAGATACAAATATAGCTAGGTACACATTTAAAACAGGAAAGAGCCTTGACAACAACTACTGTAGGCAACTCGTTTATGCTGTTCTCAGTCAAATGGAACACTGCTATCATGAGAGACCAGGAACATAAGGCTACTAAATAGAGAGATACAGGGGCTAAAATGCAAAAAAAAACCCATTATAGAACAGGAAATAAGCTCTCTCTGGGGCTTGACAGGGAATTCTTGTACTTGGGGATCCCTATGGGGATCTTGATCTAAATGAACAGTCATTTTCAGAGCAACATTTTGCTGCTGTTGGCAGGAAGAAGTCAGAGGTCTCTTGCTGTTTCTGGTTTAATTTTTCAGAAGTTGCCCAACAACATGCTGGAGCTTACAAAAGCCTCACCCCCTGAAACACTTTGCATCACCCAGTTTTGTTAATAAGTACCTCTTGGTTATAATTGAATTGATTTATTATATATAACTTGGTATCAACCATGCAAAGCCTAATATTTTTATTCTGTTTTTACAGTTATATCCACGAATAAAACCTAGACAGCGAACCCTTGCTTGAATTCAGTTGTACAACAGTGCAATACCATGCTGGTAACTGGAAACTTAAAACATACACTGGAGCCATCATTTCTGATCATTTCACACAGAGAAATAAAACTATGATATTTAGTTTTAATGGTGCTTTCTCTTGTTAAATGGACAGCATCCAAGATTTTCAAGATCTGCAGTTTGTAAATGAGGATCATTTTTATGTGACCCGCCACTGATGAGGAGAGCGATACCTCCACTACCTACAGTGTTGCACCAACTATCGTCTGAAGCAGTGTTTTAAGTTCCGTGGTAGGAGCTTTCTTGTGTTAAATGTTCAGAGGTGTCATTTGCGGAGTGCAGATATGCTGTCCAGTTTGCTCCAACCCCACAGTAACTGTCCCACGTCAGGATTTTGGATATTTTGTTCAATACCAGTGAATGTTGAGTTCTCATTACTGATCAACTCTTTGGGTTCTAGGACGCAAGATCTTCACCTATTACGTGCATCATTAAGTAGTCACCAAAGCTTTATGAAGGCTAGGATTTTAAGTGGTAACATGCTATATATACACTTAAATCCTAGTCTAGACAACCCCAACAAAAGCTTTACATAGTCTAGCATCTAGTATTATTTGCGTTTAGAATTGAGCTAGAGAACTAATGAAATGACAGTATTTGTACACTTCTCAAAACCCCTACACGATATTTCACCTGGTGTTTTATTTTCTTATTATTCAGCCTACAGCACCAGTGTTACCTCTACTTATGTAGAGGTTCCCCTACTAACCACCTGAGCTTGTCCAGCCTGGACAAAACAGTTAGTACCGAACTTGCAGCAGCTTAAGGGATTTGTATGTCTGCATGGATGAAAGTGCAATAGTTGAAAAGGGTAAGAGTCCGGTGAGGGTTACACTGTGTAATTTGAAGTCTGCCTGAGTCAGTCTAGAAGAAACTATGAAGGACTGGATAGAAGTAGGAAGAGGGTTGTGTAGACGCTAAGTCAAGAAGAAAGAAACAAGGTTTGAGGAGGATTTAAGAAAGGCAATAGCTTATTTGAGGGCAGTTTCTGTGGTTCTTGGCAGCCTACATCTGTTGCCAAGGCAAGTTATGCAATAACCTATTCCACTACATTGTAGTTTCAAGCAAAAAAAAAAAAAAAAGGCACTTCACTGGAGTTTTAATTGTACATGATTTTATATACCAAAAGTATATTTTGAATTTCCCATTACAAGTTTTAGCTGTATTTCTTGTAATTTTCTCCCATTTAACAGTATGCAATTTGATTAATTCTTCATGTACAAGTTCTGTGTATAATTTATATATCCATTTCTGCAGTGCTGTAACTTGCTTTTACCACAGGTTAGCATTAACTGTATATATTGTGGTGAAAAGTGAAAGGGTATTATTGTTGAAGAATTTGCTACATGAATGTGATGATTTCAAGAGCCTAGGATACACTAATTCAGAGAACATGTAAATGTGCACAATAAAGTACTGCTAAGGCATGGCTGCATTCTCCAGTATTTTTATACAGGTAGCCACAGTAGATGTGCCTTTGGGCATAGTCTACATAAACAGCCTAATTCTAGCTCGCCATGTTCTACCTGTTAAGTTTCCTCACTGCTTTACCAGCTGCAAAGTGACTTGCCAAACAACTTTGGAACCTCCTTAAACCAGTGCTCCACTATTCCAACTGTGATGAATCAGTACTTGTCTAGAAAAGCTCTCAAGGGCCCTTTACACACAAGCCAGCAACTTCAGCCTTGCGTGTTTGTTTACTCAATTTTTACCAGCGTAGGAAGACAGAGGGCAGAAAGACGCTTGGCTTGTGTAGCCAGAGGATTTATCCCAATAGTTGAACCGATTATCAACACTTATGATCAACACCCTAATTTTAGTTTTAAAAAGTCAAAAGTTTGAGTTCAGAGAGTGAAGGCTACAGTGTCCCTCATTAAAGAAGTTTTATAGTGTGAAATTAAGTATCACCTCATTTTTTTTAAATAAGTGAATTAATTTATTCATATTTGTACATTAAATTGTATACAATTTCAGAGAGCATTACAGTTAATTAACAAAAGCTAGTTACCAAAAAGAAAATACAAAACTAAAAATTATTCTGGAAGCTTATTTATTACAGAAGGAAAGCTTCAAGATCATGTTCACGTAAGTCCAATTTGGTGGTATTTGGTGAAATATTTAGATGTTTAAAATGAAATGTTTAAAAAAATCAAGTGACTTCTATAAAATCATATCTAAGGCAGATTTTATTGTACATTGATTTTAAACATTTGGATAGAGGGAAAAACCTGAGATCTATACCCAAAAGCTATTCTCTGCAGAAGAGACATACACATTTGTTTGCTTTTTGTAGCAAACAGTATATATAATTGTTACTATAAAAGTTGTGCTGTACATTAGCTGTAGTGCAGGTCACTTTCATATTAAGTGCCAATAAAGGCTTAACAAAATATACAAAGTCTTAAAAGGTGAGGCTGTTTAAAGCATTAATTGTATACATATTGCACACTAGAGTGAATACTCATGGTTTAAAAAAATACTCACATTGCATTTGCCAGTTCTTACATAGTGAACCACACTGGAATGAGAAAGGGTCAAGAGTAGCAGATGTTACCAGCTGTCAAATTAGCAAAAAGGGAGAGGCAGGTCTGTGGAGGCTGGTGTCTTCCCTCAAGTGGCCAACAGTTTTCTGGTCTTACTGGTCCCGAGACTCATAAAGAAGTTTTGTTGCCTAACATGAAGGCAAAATGTCATTGTGTTAACTGAAGTTTCACTTGCAGCCACGTCATCTCCTTCCTAGCCCTCCAAAAGTTTCCTTTAAACCCAAGGCTTTAAGGTCTTCCTCTGCTATTTTCCTTAATCTGAGGCTTTTAATAGCATTTGGTAATTTTTTTGAAACTATTCAAGGCTACTTTAAGTCCAACCTGAGGTCACTGAAAATTTCTAGTTCAACTTACAATTGTTTCTTCTTGGTCAGAAATGACAATTTCTGATCAAAACTGGCTTGGAAAGAGCTAGCAATAGTATTTCTGAGATTTTGGTAATCTGTCTAAACATCTGCAGTAAAGAACATTATTCTGTTCTATATTCTTCCTACCTCTTCTGCCGCCTCCCTGCAGTTTGGGTGAGGTGTTCATTTGTCTCAAACTACAGAGTGAACCAGCCCCCTGCAACAGGAACAGATGTGCACTCTCCTGCTGCAAGTCCTGTTACATGCTGTTACCTAGGACCTCTGAAAGGAATACTGCACCAGTCAGTTACTCAAAGCTCCTATCTAAGGAGTCAAATTAGCAAGTGGAGGGTGTTACACTTATCCATAAAATGCTGGTTTGCACCGTATTTGTAGGAGTTACCTTGCTCAGTTGCCCTGAGATGGCAATACAAAGTTTGAGCGCTTTGTGCTAAACAAGTTAAACGCTGGGGAGCTTAACAAACAGCCACAGACTTGCATTTGCAGACAGCTTATAAATTACAGTTCTAATTAACAACTGATCAGATGAACAAAGTTCCAGAACTAGTTGGGGTGGTTTTGGTTTTTGTCTCCCATAACCCTGATTTATGAAATCATAACCTTCAGTTTCCCTAGCCATACAGTGCCTAGCAACAAAGGACAAAACAGCCTTTTACAGCGTCCTGCCTTCACCTCTGTTCCTGTTTGCAAAAATCAACCACCTTCATAGAGTAGTAAAACCAATTAGCTGAGTTAAGAAGAATACTTCATAACACACATCCTTCAGTGAGTAACAAAAACCAAAGGAACTTGAAAGTCTAATTCCTACTTCTTTTCACCTAATGACATACATAAGATCTTAAGCCCTTTGTAGTGCATATCTTCTTCAGGTGTCTGAGCATAAAGCTACTCATGCTCATAACAATCATCCACAGCTGCTGTTTTCTTAAGCAACAAGGCTCTAAAAGCCTTAAATAAAAAATAAGAAAAAAACAAACAAACAAACAAACAAAAAAAAAAGATTCCTAAAAAAAACAGTCTCCTAAGTGCTACTAAGCACCCCATGGTAAGATTTTCTCTGGCTTTCTGTACATTTTACTTGCTTTGCTTACCTTATGCATTGCTGCCAGCCAGCTTGCTGCCAGCTTCTTGTTACAGCTGAGATCTTCACTGGCTGTAAACTTCATCTGCGTTAGCTCCTCAGATCCTGGCACCTTGTACTGCAGAATCATACCTATGGCACGAGTATTACCTCCTGAAGAGAGAAATAATATCTTGAACAGCAACAGGTTTTACCAACTAAGTAACACAACCTCTAGCTAATAAGCATGTTTGGAAAACAGAAAAAAAACAACAACAAAAAAAACAAACAAACAAAACAAAAAAAAAACAACAAAAAACAAAACAAAAAAAAACAAAGAAGAGAACCACAAACCAAAACTCGTGCCTCTCATCATTTAATTCAAAGCACTAACAACTACAGGTGTGCTAACAACTGGTAGTGACCACAAGTGTTAATGCCAGGCAATGGAATGTGCAGACTCAGTATCATTTAATTCTCTCTGGCAATCACCGAGGCAGAACTTATATAAGAAGCCATTGAATACAGACACCAGCTGCACACTCTCAGAACATCCTCGTGTATTAATATTACCATGTCTTCTCTTAAGTAGATACCATAGTTTCATACTGTAGCTTGCAGTTTGTAAATGTATTGCTAGTGGCCAGTTAAGACTGATAGGGAAGAGGTATCCCTGCTTGATCCAAAGTCAGGCATGGCAGTTAAAAGTCCCTCCAAACCCATCAAAGGTTGGGAAAAACGCTTACGCAAGACTAAGTAATGACTGGTAAGGTAATTTACTTCCTGATGGAAATCTGCTACAAAAGACATTGCTCTGACAGCAGTGTGATAGTGAGATGTTTGTATCTCTTTTCCTCTGGCTGCACAGAGATTAAAATAAACCAAAGGAAAAAGACAGAAATGAAACAAACTTTGTTTAGAATACCACACTTTATTGGCATTATTTCCTGAAGTGGTAGAGCCTAAACTAAGCCCCAGGAACAGCTCCACCATGCACAGAAGGACACTTTTTGCAAAAAGTTCTTTTTAAAAAGTGTCTGTGTGAGAGGGCTCCTGGAGGCCATGACTAATATCCAAGCAGCCAAACAAAGACAATCTCAATTAAAAGCCCAGAAGTAGTCTTTACAAAAGTAGCTATTTGTTCCTCTTTGAGGATAAACTGAATTCCAACTTCATCACTTGCTCCCCTGCATCTACCTGGCCAGGCTAACAGATTTAGGGACAACTTAAGGACAAAACAGTGGAAATCAAACACCTATAGCCCTGTCCGGTTTGCCCACATCTAGTGTTCCAGGACATTACTGAGTTGGGCAGAACACACCTTATATAACAAGAGGTCTTATTTCTTTTAAGATGTGTAAAAGCAAGCCATTAATGAACAGTTTATTTATTCAGTGAAAAGCCTTACTGGACAGTACTCAAGTAGTATATTATTCATTCCTGGTGTGCACAATTCAGCACACCTCTGCTGAAGAACGGGATGTGTAACACTGCGTAATACTGTGTGCCACTAAAGACAGTACTTCTCACCTTCCCTTCTCTCTTCTAGCATGGACAACACTACTTGTGGTCTAAAGAAGGCCTTGAGTGGTTTAGTTCTCTTCCAACAAGTTACAAAACATTCACTCTCAGTTTATTAGACAGATGGGAAGGAATAGACACATCTGATTTGAACATAACTTGTCTTAAGTTGAACAGCTATCAATCAAGCAAGAAAACAGCACAGCAGAGGAAGAAAGATGGGAGGGGGTCATGACAACATGCTTAGGTGAGTCATGCTCAAAGGTACTGGTGATACCTTCAGTAATATGCTGGCTCTCCAGAAGGCTGGTGTAAGTGTGAATATCTTTTTCTACCATCAAGAAGGAAGGCAGGCAGGCGAAAAGATAAAGCGGTCAGAAGAGTAGTGAACAAGGAATTACACGAGCATTAAGTAACTCGGCAACACATCGATTGATTTGAATAGCAAGGTAAGTTTATTAAAGTTAACATGCTGTACTGACTGAATATTGCACAGATATGCTGTCTGATTAGAAAATTCCAGCAGTGACAGCGGTGATGCTAAAGAACAATTATTAAAATTCCTGACCTTGTTTGTTCTTACTTCAGTGAAATCATATTCAAGTTCATCCTGAAATATTCTAAAATCCGGTAAGAGATGAGGCAGTAAGTAGCTGCCCTCTGATTCAGATGTTAACAGTTTCATTTGGCCACCCCTTCATCTTGAATGAAATTTAAAAAGCGTAGTTTAATCATTTATTTTATTCCCCACAGTTACTCTCTCACTCTCCTCACAATTGTTTGTGCCAGTAGAAGAGAAATCCCTGCTGGATTCTGAAATGGAAGCTACCAAAGGTTAACAGTTCCCTCCTATGAGCTTTTGAATCAAGAGATGTTTGTATTTAGCCAAGAGAAAGGATCAGAACAGACGATAACCCCCTTCACTCGAGTTTACTGAGAAGCTCTCCTGGATCAGAGCTCTAAGGTAATTCCTCAATTCTTAGGCTTTCCCCCAAATCCCAGTAGCCACACAGACAGGGTTCCACATATTGCACTCTATTCTGAAAGCAGCTGTAACTAACCTCCGTTACCAATAACCTAGAAATGCACTGTCTAGCTTGAACAATAATTACAACTTCACATATTTTTTTCTTAATAGTTAATTTGTATTCAGTGAAAAAATTTACCTCCAGGAGTAAATCCCTCTGTAAGTATCTGAACAGTTGAAATCTGTATAATTTCAATTTCATAGTGGCTGTCTCCATCCAAAACCAGGTATCTACATAACAGAAAAAAAAACTTTTTTTAAAATAACTGGGTTTTTTCTACAATATCAAGTCCAAATCAAACAAAAAAAAACCCAAATATGATCTCTCAGTGACTGGCTGTTTATATGTTCTTTGTGGTCGGGAAGGAGAGAAATCAAGCAGGGAAAATTACTTTTCATTGAAGTTCTTTACTTAAAGGGAAAAAACCCAACCCCACAAAACCTATAGTTCCGTTTACCAGGAGACCCCTTCAAAATATTAAAAGCATTCTTCCAAAGTTCTGGGGGGAAGAAGAGAACCAAATTATAGGGATGACCAAAGTCATGCTTTGGCCATGATGCTGAACAATACGGTGCAGTGTTAGAACCATTCTGGAACAAGCTTTTTTCAGTGGCTACAGACTTTTCCCTGCCAACCTTCCTCCCATTAGCTGGCAAAAATTCAGTATTCCAGTGGCACCGAGCGCCATTATCAGTGAGTGGAGCTCCACCTTTCCACCACATTCTGATCCACACTGCTAGTAAATTCAAACCAACTTACTCCAATGAAGTTGTACCTGTCCTTTCAGTCCGATTACTCTAATAGCCTCATAATGTTACTCTTATATTTTGTTTAGGTTATTAGACAATAATATGGCTGTAAGTACAACAATAATATAGTTTACAAATGCAATTTCTATCAGTCTCTCACCTCTGATTGTTGGAAAGTCGACAAACCATAAGCTCAGGTTTATCAGATGTTCCCAGAGTTACAAAGAATGTAGCACCTGGAAAGAAATGTTTTAGTATGCCAACACAGATTTTAGGAAGGAACATTCAAGTATCAAAAGCGGTAACTTTTACTTAGTGCCCCTAATATGCCGAATTGGGTGATTTAAGAGACTAATTGAAATGTTAAACTGATTAACATCATGTTCTGAGTCACAGGACCTTTCACAATTGCTATGTAATTTCTCCCACATGTTGTAGAAATACAGATGATATCCAAGATGAATCTTTTAAAGATGAGAGCAGATTTGGAGATGGTGAAAATAGGCAATTAAAGACCCTATCTTGTCACTATAACACACACTATTGTTTCAGTATTCAAAAAAAAATCTGTCGGAAGAATCCAATAGCAGGATGTGACCTTCAGCTCTGTGCTTAATAAATAGTAACGACACCTCTTTTTCATTACTAAAGGCTAGCTCTGTCTCACTTTGAGATTAATGAACTTCAGCCTTTGTGTTTCTTCCTGCTCAAAATGGCTCCTTTGACATCAGGAATGTCATCTTAAGTTACATTAGTGAAGTGATTCATAACTTAAAATAAAGCAGACTACACACCTAACCGCTTTATTTCCTCCATGCCTCACGCTCCCTGTTACCTAATGCCAATACTGTTGGTCTGGGAAATGAAAAAAAAACAGCATACACCCCTGCCAAATGGTCTGCAATCCATCCCCATAACCTGAACCAGGCAGCCTCAAAGAGCTTCATCTCACTCTCCATTTCACAATTTTACCCAGTCTCACTGACCCCTCAGCATGGGCCCTCAAGCTGCTGCTGAAGCAAGACAGAGACAACATCAAAAAACTGTGAAGGACATCACAACCACTATCTCTCTGTCTGAGACCTGTGGCTCTACAGTAAGTCAGGAACAACTTCTAACTTTAATCGCATAACACAAATGCAAAGTGGACAAGCTTTTAAAAAAAGATCTTCAGTTTAAAATACATTATTCCACAACTCATCTATACCCTGACCTGCAAAGCAGAGTGAAGAATGATCTGTGTGTTACAGGGATGAGCATACTCCTTTCTGAACCTGGAATCTCCCTAGGAACATTCACGCTAATCAGACGTGTGGTTTAGCTTACGGATTATACACATTGGCATCGTGCTGAGAGCCCATCAAAAGGCACTGAACAATCACAGAATATTTTAAAACCTGAAGACTTGGCTTTCTTAATGTAATTGGAACACAACTTACATGTAGTTTTAATGCTATGTAAAATTGACCACTCCTGATGATCTGCCATCAACCATAGCTGCAGGCCACGGACAAGACCAAAGCTCACAGACGAGCTTGAAACAAGCACTGTGTCTTGTTAGAAAATATTAGAATATTCTCTATTATTTCATCCTTATTTAATGTAACAGGAATACGGCTAGAAGACGCATTATTTTAAGAAAAATGCCAACTGCACGCACATCTGTTCTCAGAGGCGTCAGAATTCCGTTGTGTTTAATTAAATCACTCTTTGTAAACATTGACTAAAAAGTGTAAACTTCTCTTTAAATAAACAGATAACACAGAATTATTAACTAGCAAACAAGCAGCATGACAACAAAAAAGTATTTAAAGGAGACAAAGCTGCATCTTGTTTGACAAGGAGCATTACTCGCAGTTTATCACATTTGTGCAACACCATATTTGAATAAACATAAATGAGACCATAACAGCATACATATGCATTCAGTTCTTACCATTCATGAGCACTTTAAGCTGTTTGTCATAAAACTCTGTTTCTTTCTGTGAGATGAGGGCACATTCAGCACACTGGCGCACAGGGTCCACAAAGCACATGCGAGGCAGAGGCACTTTTTTACTGCAGCACTTGTCACAGAAGCACTTTCCACATCTTCGACAGTGATGCTAAGCATGAGAGAACATTTTATTTATGTATTTACACAGGAAACAGTTAGGGAATAAGTTGATAAAGTTACTAAATTAAATCTCTTTCTCCCCAACAAAACAGTTTCTCAGGTGTGAAACATCCAAGTTGAAGGACAGGTAAGGGAAATTTAACTGCTAGAATAGTAGAAAGAAATCTCTGAAGATTGAACACAAAGGACTGAGTATAATATGAATAGCAGCACTCTAAGCCTTTTGCCACTCTGTAAACATGTTTCTAAAGCAGACCAGACAAGACACTGAAACGGCTTCTCCAGCATCCAGTAAATCCTTCACCTTACTGTCAATAAAACACAAGAGAAGAGTGGTTTCTAGGTCCCTTCCCACTTCCAAGCAAAGATCTCTGGAAACTTTAACTGGAGATCTTATTCTCCTCCCTTAAAACTCATTCTCAAGTTTTTCCCATGGAAACTTAAAGCCTAAAGCTATTTCTCTATCAGAAATATCAAGCAGCGTAGTACAAATCCAATGAAGTTGCAAAATCAGAACTAGTGTTGCAATGTGTATCACAGCTACTAAATCTGCAACAAGTGGCTTGTGCTCCAAATCCTTACTGGGGTGTGACAGTCCCAGCAGGTCTGATTGATGCAAGTTCTCGTGTCAGAACAAGCATTCCTATGCAAGCAGGAACTGATTTGTGGCTCAAAGCAAGTGTCTGAAGAGTTTGATACAAGGAACTGATACACTGCAGTTTTGGTCAGTGTTAGGTTTTCCTTCCAAATATTATGCAAATTATCTGCAGTACCTATTTCCCAATTCTCTGGAGTACCTATTTCCCAAAGCTACCTCCATTTACTTCCCAAAGCTAACACGCGTAAAACACAGCAGCCTAATGAATTAGTGCTTCTCAAGCAAAATGCTCTAACCAACCAACAACCATGGTCTTAACCCATCCAACTAAAGGGTAAAACAA
This sequence comes from Aramus guarauna, assembly GCA_013400195.1. Classification (NCBI taxonomy): domain Eukaryota; kingdom Metazoa; phylum Chordata; class Aves; order Gruiformes; family Aramidae; genus Aramus; species Aramus guarauna. The sequence continues at coordinate 151,603 of VXBL01003109.1, forward strand.
GAACCAGGAGAAATTACATGCCATGATTTAGTAGTAGTAGTAGGATCACTAACTGACATCCTAATGCTCTCCAGGCCTCCTGAAAACGTACACCTATCTGGTATAACATTACTATGTCTGGTTTACAATTTCTCCGTTCTTCTCCCTCCAAACTATACATTAAAAAACATTGAACATGTCAATGCACTACAAGTCACACTTCCACATCTTTCTTCGCTTTCACAAGCACATGCAAAGAGAGTGTTGATGTAGTTTTACAAAACAAGCACATGCTAAGAGAGTGTTGATGTAGTTTTACAAAGGAATGATATTCCCTGCTAAAAATGATTCTTGGCCTCTTTTTGCGATGTTGCTTTCCTTCTCCATGCAGAAACCTCAATATCAGCAGAATGCTTTCCAATAGTAATATTCTGTACACCAGCGTGCATTCCACAGTGACCTGCTCACTTTTACATAATGAACATAATTTAACTCTAATGCTAGTGTTTTCGTACAGTGAGCCTACTTATGGCTCACAGCAATCAAAGTGGTTTATACTTTCTACTTTAATCAGAAATTCCCTTTCCCAAACCCAAGACAAATCCTGGTTTACTTTTAGAACAGAAGGAGAATCTGAGTTTTGGTTCTCCGCATTTTAACAATACGGTTCCTTAATGTAAGATTATAATTCATTACTCCTGAAAACATTTTTGCTTACATTTCCACAACTAATTTTATCTCCCAAAACACAACTGAGTGAGTTGATGTGGTTTCTACATCACTACTGATGTTAGCAGCCCACTCTAGCATGAGTTCCTCTAACTCTTCCTTTGAATGTAAAATCCAGTGGGTACCCAGTAATTTGGAAAAACCCTAACTATGTATTACACATTGAGCAACAAGAAGAATTTCAAAGAAACAGCATTAAAACAAAAAGAACCTCTACTCAGAAAAGGCAGAACAGAAAGGAAAATAAGTTACATCAGACTTTGCATGCTACTCTACTGAAATCCTCTACATTTTAAAATCAAAAGAAATCCACATTAGCATTTTGCAACAGTTAATGCTTCATACTTCATTGATTTCTCTTACCTTTCTAGTTATGAAGTCAAATTTTGTTTCACACTGCATACATCTTGGGCACTAGAAAACAGTACAAATTAGGATTAAACGACAAGATTTCTAAACCTTTAATCATACTACCATAAAAAAAGACCAAGCTTTATATTTTGCCCTAAAAAGAAAGGCCTCCAACAAATTTCTGTCCTTTATCTTTTCACCATGGACGGTTTTAATTTATTTTAATATGGATGTAGCAAAATGATGTCATCCCCATTTGTAAGACACAAAAAGCTGCCAAACTCATTCACCCTGAGGAATACTGCATCTTGCCAGCAGTCAAAGCTACATTTCAGAACTACTTATCTTACTTAATTATGTTTGGCTATCCAGTCAGTCATATATTCCAGAGTCAACTGTTTTTATATACATTGTCATCCTCGCTGAATTATACTGTGATGCTCAGTTGACTCTCTAAAACATTGTTTACTTATTTTAATGTTCTCAATACTTGCACATTTTTGAAGCATGCTAGGAGATATTTGGTTTTCTTCCAAGCCACTAAGACTTAGTTTTTATTCCAGCTACAAAATGTCACTTCCTGAAATATCTCTTTGATAAACAAGCTTACACCCACACTCCTCCCAAAAGAAAAGCCAGAAAAAATATTGAAGTTTTTATCTCACAACCAAGTAGAGTTTAAGAGGGTTTTTTTAGATTTTCTAAATTAACAGAAGTGATCAGTGATTGTTACAATTAAGATTTTCTATAAAGTCACCTACCAAAGGGCTGATACTCAGCACTTAGATCACTAGATTTTCACCAAGACTTTGCATATTTTTTATGTACCAAAACCACTCTCCAATTGCTTATAAAGCAATTTTTGTTAGATTTATTGCAACTATTAATGCCATCTGAATCAGGAGAATATGGTTAGATCCCGTAGTAAGTTTTATAACTCTAGAAACAGAAACTCTTCAAACCAGACTACCTCAGAATGTCATCTTAAAGACATGCCCTAAGCTGCGCAGGTAGTATTTGCTAAGCAGAGAGTAATCATTCTTGGCCTTTATTGAACAGGTTGCAATACTTAACCCTTTATCTTCTATAAATTCCTTCAGATTACAACACCTTTGTCGTCTATTTCTGGGACTTTTGCTTCAGCAGATACCCAAGCACTGTCACAAGTTCAATAACTATATAACAGCAACTAAATTAAAAATTCTCCAGAAACTTTTCATTTTCTTTGGAAGTACAAGATTGTTGATAATTTGCAATAGTGTTCTGACATCTAAACAAAAGTTTAACAAATGAGAGTGACTGCAATCACTGTAATGGAACACAAATAGCAACTTGCAGTATTTGTTACACTGTTCGTTACACTGTTTCTAAATCCCCCACAAAAAAGAGAACTAAAAGTGCTCCTGTATTGTTTCCAACAGTGTACTGAATTAAGGCATCCAACCATCTCTCTTCACAATGGCTGCAGAAAAGCTTATTCTAACATTCACTGACAAATAACCTTCAGCATACAGCAACTTCAGCATTCCCCAGGTTTCACCTCTGTAACAAGTAGCACTCTATACCTAATACCACATTTTGCTTTACACTGATCTCGATTTTTGACACGTGTAGCTTAAGAGCTTGTCTGGGAACTGGACCTGGCAAGAATTTTGGTATACTTTGAATTTACCAGGAGTCTAACTCATTTTCTGAATGAAAACAAAAGCCCAAGCCACAAACTAAGGGGAAGAAAAACACCCTTCTAAATACTGTCCTAAATAGATTTCATACATAATGTCACGCTAAACATACAAATTGCTTTTCAGGAAGGAACAAAGTTATCCGTTCTGTCTTATTTAATACAAACTCTTTAGAAAAATATTTCTGAATTCCAAACCTATCATGATACACTGCCTGACACATAAAGCAGTCATACATAAACCACAAGTCAAATGGCATATGGTAGCAGGCATGGCAAGATGGGATTTTCCTACAAAAATGTTCTAACGTTTCACTATGGAAAAACATCTTGAAAGGTGAATTCTTCCTATTCAACCCTACACTGACATTATGAGAGAGTGCATGAGTACTGAATTAAGCTTTATTACTTTAAGGGGTTTTTTAATCACATTTACAGAGAAGAAAGCGTGATGCTTGAGTTACTGGTCTTCAAGACACAGGCTTTTTAAAACTATCACAAATCTGAGGTTTTTGGGAAGTGGAAACAAAAAGATATGAAATAAGAAATTAAATTAAAATGCGTATCATTTGTACATTCATTTCACACACAATCAACATACCACTAAAACTAATATCAAATTACTTCATATAGCAAGAGGAAAATGGAAGAACATCCAACAGTTGTTGGATCTTGTTATTAATTTAGAAATACTGAAGAGCTAGTTCATTACAAATAGGGTGGACCTTCTCATGTATTTGCTGAAGTGTGATAACAAATTTGCAGAACACTTGGATCCAGCCAGAGGTGAGAAGACTGTAGAAGGCCAGGAAGCTATAGTTACACTTCATATGCTTTATTTGCATATACAATAACAAAGTGATTCAAGAAGCAATGCGAGGTAACATGGTTAAGCTTGTTAACACAGTGAACTTTGGCCAAACGTGAAAGTTCACAAACTGATCAAATCACACCTTGTACCCTGCCTGACCAAAACAGCTGATGCCAGAGTGGAAAACACCACAACGCAAACATAGGGCAGGTAGCGCTTACGATGCTTTCTGATATTACAGCTGTACAGGGCCAATTCATCACCTGAGCCACACGTGTTTGCTAGCAGCCTGAGTGCAGCTCTGTCACACAGCTAGTGCAGAGTCTGAGAGCCTGAGACAACAGAGTACCCAGCTCCCTCCCGGAGCCCTAGGGAATCACTGTCACCGCATCCATACGCTCCTCTCACCCATCCCAGCTCTAAGGCACGCAGTGTTCCTCTCGGCCACATAAAGAGCTGGTACGCAGCTGGATGTCACGAGGTTTGGTCACCTCAGCATTCAAGAATACACGCATTTTACTCAATTTCTAGTCCAAGATTTCCTTAATGGGAACATCATCAGTTGAGCTCTACTGGTGATTAACTAAGAAATTCTCGGTTAGACAAGGCACACGCAGTGACCAACACTTTAAGCTCAGTCTCAAGTTTAATGATGCTCAGCACAAATTTTCATAATGTTATCCACCTCAAATCATTATTTATATTATAAATAAAACTATTAAAAAGAAAGTCTTCTGTAGTCCTGCTTCAGTCTTACACTTCAAACTCCTCAAAATAACTGATATTCAAGACTGTATAATCTTGTAACATAAAATTTAAAAATTGAAATATATTTCAGTGTTATAGTAGTTTTGTGAAACTTATAACTGCCATAATTTTCAAGTGGCTTTACTTTTAAAGAATTAGCCAGTAGACTTTTCCTGCATAAGAAGAATAAAGCTACTGAATTTGTGAGTGTTACTGGCTGCACAGCAGAAGCCAGTGATATCTGAAAAGCCAGATTAACATTTGCTAATACCAGTCTCTTGTCTTGGACCAAGCATGCTTCCCCCCCCCTCCCCCCACTTACGTCTGACACAGTAACAAGTGTTCCTGCTGAATTCATTAACTAGATAATACTGTCTCTCTAAATTTCATTTTCTTAATAAAAACATGGGGTTTATAAGCTTCCCTGCATATCACGTACCTGCTTTATTTAAGGAAAAGTTTGTAACATATTTTGTAATCACTAACCAAAGAGATATCAGAATTTCAGTACACTTTAAGAAATTTAGTAAAATAACTTTTTACAAAATAACAATAATGCAAGATTAAGAATATGAATTAACAAATGTATTTTAAATGTCTATCATACACTTCCTCTCAATAGCAAATATCACTGAGTCTGATGCAAAGGCAACATTCAGTCACAAATCTACACCATCAGCCTACTGACCAACAGACTATGGGGAAAAGTTGAATTTTAAGGAGAATGAATACCTGTAGCACAACTGTAATATAGAATTCAAACTAAAACCGCACATCAGACTGATATATCTAAAATATACAGACTTAATTCTTAAATATATCTTAACTAATTTAAATAAATCCTACCACAATCCTCAAACAGCCTTAGTTGAATTAAGATGGTACTACATATTACACTGAGTTAGAAGTACCTTGGCATTTTTTTTAATGAAACTAGTCTGCTATAATCAAGGATTACTGAACTATAAAACTACATTTCAGAAGGTCAGGGAGAAAACTTATTTTAATGTAACTGTTACACAAATTATATCCATTGATGATGATGTCAGGAATCAGGTTTCCGGGTGGCACAGGGCAGAGCACACAGCAAGTCACCTACACAGCAAAAAGAGACTCCATGCAATGCAAAGAGAAACCACTTACACAGTAACTGCTCAGACTTTGCTACATGCTCCATGATAAATACACACCCCATCTGCAACACCCCCGGTGCACCACACCACCTATGGTAGCAGCTGGGCAGGAGCCTGGAGAGCTGAGCACCCATACCTTTAAATGGCACTCAGCTCCAGTCACTGAAAATCGTGTCTTATCTACACTTCACGTTAGACACATACTCAGTTGCTACTGATGACAGGGAAGTTTTTTTTTTTTATTCTCCAAGTATGGAAGAGAATAACTTGAGAAGACTCCCACATGATATTTTAACAGACTGCTTGTTTAAGTTGAAAACGTCACTTTCCAAAACAGGGCTGTTATTTTGGACAAAACTAGCAACTGACTTACTAGCCATGCACCTTAGGACAGTAAAAGTTAGTCTTGGTTGCCTGAGCTGCAGAAGCTGTGCTAGCAGAGTGAGTCCCCAGTGTTACTGCTTTCACACAGAACTTTTTGCCTCAAGAGTTACCACCAGGCAGGGGCAAAAGTTTCTTCCTCATTCCTAACCAAGGAGGACATGGTGTTCTCATATAAAACAGACTGACCATGTCGGTACCTGGCAAAGAATGGCTTTATTTAATGACTCCCTGCTTTAATTCATATTAGCTCATCAAAAATAAATCTTAATTCCAGTGCATTGGCATGTATCCACACCACAGAATGCTGGCAATAAATAAATAAACAAACAATTGATTCTGTGTTGTATTAGCATCGAGCTGTAGGAACTGGAAACAAATAATTCATATTATATGCATGTAATGTAACATCACAATCACGCAGTTTACTTGAACAGTATTTAAAAGCAAAGTTGACTGAAATGGTCTAAGTTATCTGACACTCATTTACCACTAAGAACATTCACACCGGGAGCCAGAAGGGCTGCTGAAACTTGGCCTTGCTGCCTTAATATTTTGCTTTTCTTTTTTTTTTTTAGATTAACATGGTCTTCAGAATTACTTTTATACGCATTTAAAGAGAATGCTTCACTAAACATTAACGCTGCATAGCTCGCTACGCTTTTAACTCATTAAGTTCCTCGCTAATTTTAGTGACATCCCTGAAGATCGAATGGCAGTCCTATCCTTTTCAGTCCATTAATCTAAATGGTCTGAAATTTAAGAAAAAAATAAAATAAAATTGTTTACAACTGAAAAAACCCGCACCCGGACGAGCCCGCTCCGCTGCCCGGTCAGTCCGTGAGGCGAGGCGCACGAGCCCGCCTGGCTCTCCTCAGGACTCTCCTCAGCGCCGGGCGGGCTCCCCCAGGACGCCGCAAGCCCCGCCGGCTACCGCTGCCCTCCGCGCCCGTCCCGGCGGCCAGCTGGCACCCCCCCGAGCGACGAAGGGTCCCCAGCCGCTCCGAGCACGGCCGTGCCCCGGCAGGCAGATACGGCGGAGGAAGGGAGAGAGGCGGACGCGCGAGAAAGGGGAAGAAGCGCGATCTGAACCCTCGGTTCCCGGCCCCTCGGACCGGTCGCGGCCGGACGAGGCGTGTCCCGGCCCCCGGCAGGGCAGCGGCCTCCGAGGCAGGGAGGACCCTGCGGGCAACCGGCCAGTGAGGGGAGCCGCTGCGGCGCGCGAGCGGGGGCTGTCCCCCCCGTCCCCACCCCGGGGATGAAAGGGCGGCGCCCCCACCGATACCTCCTTGTCGGGCACCCAGGGCGGCTCATCCAAGCCGAAGGGGCTGCGGGCAGAGCGGTGCTCGGGCACCATGCGCAGCCCGCTGGGCGAGCGCACCAGCTTCTTGGCGTCGCGGGCCTCGCAGCCCGACATCTTCCACCTCAAACTCCGCCACCGCTACTCGCTCCCTCGGGACTGGCAGCGTCGCTACCCAATCGCCGTCTGGGCCCCTCGGAACGGGCACAGGGCGAGGCCAATGGAATACAGCGATCCGCCAGTCACCGCCCACTCACTCCAGAAGCCCAATAAAGCACCGGCTCTGGAATTCCCAGCCAATCCCGCATCTCTTGGGGTTTACGGCTGGCATGTTATTCCTTCCCCACGCCCTTGGATGCTCCAGGCGCATGCGCAATGGCAATTGTCGCTCCCGCAACCCGGAAGCGAAGGGCGTGCGCGCCTCCATCACGCCCCCGTATTCCGCGTTCGAGGAAGCGCGATAGCCAATTAGCGAGCAGGGCCACGTAGGCGGTGGGCTCAGCAGGCCGCGGACACAAGCGGCGGCTCCGCGGCCGGTGGGACAGTGCCCGGCCTGGGGGCCCAGCGAGCTTGCGCCACCGCCAGCAGCGCAGAACGCTTCTCTCCTCCGCGGCTCTCCGTCCAGCCCCACGGAAGTGATCCTTACCGGAGCGAAAAGCGCCCCGCCCCCTCCTGGAGCACTGCCTGCCCTGCTATTGGCTGTCCTGCCGGAACGGTCGCTTTGAGGAGTTTCGATTGGCCTGTGACTAGCGACGTCGCAAAAGCTGCTCGCGATTGGCTACGGCCTTTTGCGGCGGCTCTGGCGGGGCGTTCGTAACCGGGCCGAGGGCGGTGTG
>VXBL01003109.1:162555-183715 GCA_013400195.1 Aramus guarauna
TTTTCTTTTTAATCTTTTAAAAAATACCTAAAACCCTGCAGCACTTCAGCTCTACCAAGATAAAGATCATCTCACCTCCCAACACCAGAAACTAAGCCTAGGATGTTCAGTACTAGATAACTTGTTAAAAGGTGGCATTCCTTTAGTGGGAATCACAGAACTTGCTGGGGAAAGTTCGGCTGGGAAGACTCAGATTAGCTTACAACTGTGTCTTTGCGTACAGTATCCTTACAAATATGGTGGATTACAGTCTGGTAAGTAATGAATGTAAATATTAATTTGTCATTTAGGGGAATATACTGTCTTTAAGAACATCATCAGTGCGTTGAAGTAAATGCATGGATTCAGTGCATGTGTTACCCATCTGCAATACAGTACCATTAGTAGCAAGCTAGTTAGTCAGTAATGCATCTTTATAGAGAGAAGAGCATGCTGTGCAAATGCCCTGAATCACAACATAATTCAATACAAAAGTACTATTGGGTTTTGTTTACCTGCCTGACGCTGTGGGTTAAACCAGACGCACATGCAAACGATATATGAAAAGCATTGCTGCCATAAGTACTTACTGACTCCTCAGGTAACAACCACAGCAAAACACCTTGTCAGTTAACTTTCCACAAACATCTTGGGTGTATGGTGTATATTCCCTAGTTGGGGGTTTCAGGTTTCAAAGAATATTTAGTTTGATAATAATAATTGTGGTGGTTTACAGATTAAGATTAATGGAAATATAATCGAAGAAAGTTAACATTGTTTTGTACCTGCGATTTTCCTGTGTTTGCCGAAGTATACAGGTTTATTCTTTGATTTGAGTATGTTTCTTTTAACTATCACATTAATCTAAATTCTAATTTCATTTTCTTTTTAAAAAATATTCTATGCTGCCTTAGAAAGGGAAGAAACTTGTGTCACTTTTGAGAATTCAGTGTCCTGGTACCTTGCCTTAGGTGTGTTTTGGCTGTGATCTTGCTCTTTAATTTGGCAGCCCAGCAGTTTGTTGTGGGGAAACTTAATTATTTCTTATACTATATCCACCCATGTGGAAAAATCACAGAATGTCCAAATGAAGACCTTACCTAAAGGGCTGTAATTAGCCTGTGGCTTTCATTACTTTGTTTTAAGTTACATCATTAATCAGAGCAGAAGCAAATATATTTTAATTCCTTCATGTGTTGCTGCTAATGGTTTGAATGCGAATGCATTTTTATTCATGCCCCAGTACTTCTCCCTGTTTATGTTGAAAAAAAGAAACAAACCAGAATGGAGTACAGAAGAAGGTGCCCAACATCCTCATGGCACTCTTGTCTCTTGTACCAGACTACAGCCTTCCTCGTAGGGCTACAAAATGGCAAGTCTCTTCATTATTTGTGTTTGACGATGCTTCTCATTTCTTATGCACCTAGCACTTGGTGCCATTATGATTGCTTTGTTGTGTCTGTGTTCCCCATCTACCCGCTCCTAAGTGTTTCATTGAGGATGGGCTAGAATGACCATCGTATCAGTGCTCCTGTGGGAGAACCAGAGCATTCTGGAAGGGCTATAGGCACATAACTTTTAAGGATCTTGAAAGTATAGAAGTGGAAATATTTTGCTGCTGGAGTTAGAGAGCAGTGGAATCCTAATTCTTACAGTTCTTTACTCTGTGTGGTATCTTGCCATATGTTAGACTACATGTAGTCATAGCAGCAGGTATTGTTTGCATACTGCTTAGAAAATGAAACTTGATTTTTTTCTGCAGTCTATAAATACGGCTTGTGTTGAGTGTCTCATGAGAAATACAGGAATTAAAAGCTTATGTTAGGAGTTTCATTCTTTAGGAAACTTGAGGAGAACAACAATGCTTAGTAGCTATCAAAGAAGTCTGGCACTACCAATAGAAGATTAATCTCAGTGTTAAAACTTTGCTAATGATTTAAAACTATGGTGGGTTGGTTTGGGGTTTTTTTTTTAGTGCTAGAAACTTCTCTTAGGTGGTGATGTTAAAATATGTTTCTTCAGATGGTAAAGACTTATTGTGTATTTACTTCATTTGACTTAGTGCTGTTCTTGTTTACGATTCTCAATGGTAGGAGGCTGGCAGCAAACAAAGAAATGAGGACATCTTTTGCCTCAAGGTTATCCTGCCATTCTAAGAATGTCAGTTATGTTCAATTGAATTTTGAGTGAATGTATTTTATATGCCCATATTCATAAGCATTATATGAATGTAATGTGACACATTCATATCCATGTTAGAATTCTGAATTAGGGGGGAAAAATTTGCTATCAATTCTTGGTAACAAGCTAGTTTGGTGCAGGACAGACTATGTTCATAAATTCAAAATTAATTCTTCTTTGAGGATTGAGGTTTTTAGTGGGTTTTATTGTCGGGTTATTTGTCCTCTTGGTTTTGGGGTGGTTTTTGGGCAACAACCAGTATAGCACTTTCATAAACCTGAATAACTGGGATTAAAGTGCTGGGATTTGATGAAGTAGCTGGTTTATGTTTGGAGGTTTTGTGGACCTGTGAGGAAAGATGCTTATAAGATCACTGAGGACAACTGACTTCTTGAGAGTGAGCTGACTCAGCTCCTTTCTCAAAGGTGATATCTATCCTGACTCTTGACTTGCTGTTAGTGTTGACAGCTTCCTCGTAAACTCTAAATAGCTTGATGCCCTAGGCTTTTCAATTTCTGTTGCTCTAGTCTCTTCTCTTTATTTAGATTATGATGATTTTCTTATCTTTAAAGATATGTGAATATTAAGTGCTTTTGCTTTAAAATTGCTGTCATGATTTTACAAAGAAGACAGTGTGTATCTATTGACTAGGGATTTTAAATCTAGGTTGTTGGACCAGTGAAGCAAAGGGGACCAGATTTTTGCTTCTCCAGCTGTTCTTTTTTTTGCCTACAGGTATTATGGCTGTAGGATTACCTTGTTTGCCTTGATTTACTTGTTCATCAGGTATAAATGTGAAACTGGGCCATGACTGCATATATGTTTGTCATACAGTAAGATTGGTTGATTGTTTTATACTCTTCTGCCTTTACCTTGTGTTTGCTCCTATCACTGTTTATTTTATACTGAAATTATCTGCAAAGAAGTTCTTTAGGAGAATTTTACATTTCTTTTGCTCCAGATAAATTAACTTTGGAAAAATGTATTTTTTTTCAGCAAGATTCCCAGGTTTTCAGTTTTGAAATGTACTGAATGTTGCAATAACTCTGAAATACAATTATCTAATCAGTGGAGCACTGATCTAGCTAGAAATGCAAATCTGCATTTGAAGGGAGGGGGCAGAAAACCAACAACCATGAAGTCTCAAGTAGCGAACTTTCCATCCTTGTTAAGTAAACCAAGGAAGGCACCAGGGATGTACTGCTTAAGGCAGGTCTGATTTTTAGAAAGCAGATAATTTCTCTGTAAGCTGGTATTCATGGTAAAGAAATCCCTGTCTTTCAAAATTAGACTATGTGCAACAGGCAGTCAGCTGTGAATAAGAACAGTAGTTGAGAAGTCCAGAATGTTTTACTTTAGGAACTGTTACCTCAACACAAGTTAGCATAGTTTTTGTTAGATTGAAATTCAGAAACCACATGGGTTTACAGAAGCTGCATATCATGGTGGGTTTTATTTCTTTGTTTGTTTGCTTGGTTTTGAATTTGTACCATAATGATTTTCAGTTTTGTGGTGTAAGCGTTGCAAGATGTAATTGGCTTATCTGAGTGAGTATTGGTGCTAGACGTACATAATGTCAAATTTGTGATTAGAAATTTTTCTTACTGACTTAATGGCTTTTTAGAAATTGTGAAACTGAAAATCTGATTAGGAATGTTAGGAATACGTGAACTGCCCTTACTAAAGGTACTCACCTGCCTATTTGATACTCAGCTGTCATTGTGAAGTTGGAGAGTGATAAGAAAATTAGTCCAATTAGGATAAATTAACCTAGGGACATAGTCAGGAAAATTAAGGTTCAACTAATTAACTAATAATTAGCTATTTAAAAAGCCTTAAGCAGTTAAGTGATATAATTAAGTTTGCTGTGTTTTCCTCACCTGAGCTCCACACAAGTTCAGATAGTATTCAACAAGCTGCTGATGTGACTGTTAACTTAATGGATTCAAGTAACTGTGGACTCATTTTGTCTGGGTTTTTTTGTTTTGTTTTCCTTCTCTGCTGATGGAAATTTGTATATGTGTTCATTTGTATCTACAGGTATTGAGTATGACTTCAGTCTTTGTAATTACCAAAGAGAGCATTTATGCCTGCAGTTTAAAATTCAGAATTCTGTCCACTCAAATGTTAGAAAAAAAAATTGGAAAAAATGCAGAATTCATGGTTCTACTACTTAGGTTTTTGTAAGTTGTAGTTCAGGAATTGTGATCAGATCATGACTGCTCTGATCACTAATGCTTTATTGTAGTCCTCATTCACTGTCAAATGTTGTAAACTGCTGACAACCCTCAGTTCCCTCTGACATAAGTATATAGATAATGAAATTGGGGAATTAAGAATGGAGACTGAATATTCTAGTGATAAATACTATTGGTTGCCAGGGCCAAGGAAAGTAAAAGGGAGCCAAAGCATAATTTCAACCTGTTGTTAGGTAAAATGGAAATAGAAATTATGGAAACAATTCGTTTCTTCCTTTGGAAGGCATGGATGATAATGAAGTATTTTCCTCAGTTACTAACGCATGGGAAGGTCTTTAATTCTCACCTGTCAAAGACATTTTTTTAATTAGTGGGCATGGGTAAATTTTTTTGCTTTACCTGATAGCTTTCTGACTATTTGAAAATAAGACTGTGTATTGGAACAATAATTATTTTTTTAAAATCTTTCACCTGTGAAGTAGGGTGATTTATGTAAAATTATGGTGGAGCTAGGGAGAGTTAAGCTGAAGCTTCAAGTTTAGTCCTAAAGAAAATTAGGCTTAGGCTCATGTTTGTCTAATATAGAAGATTATCATAATTTAATACCCTGTGTTAGGTCTCCGTCAGCAAAATATTTTTATTGATGAAGTAACCATTCATTTTCACTTGACCCAGTCCTGAGATTTTTCAGGTTTTGCTATTGGATATAGTTTCACATTTTTTTCAGTGGAGTATATAGAGGATTTGGAAGTTGCATCTGGAAATGGGACTCTCCACTCCCTGGAGAGCCAGCGTAGGGTTGGACCAGTGGGCTGGAAATGTTCAGGATGTCTGTGTTGCCCAGCACATCAGCTGCCAAGCTGTGAGCAGCTACAACCACTTTAGTGAGTAAACCCAGTGAGTGTTAGCTGATAATTCTGGCTAGTTCTGCAATAACAGTAACATTTTGTTTATAAAGAAAATATTGCCTGTATTTCTGCTTTCTTTCTCTGGCATCTTTGATGTGTATGGTTAATTTTCTCTGCAGTAATGCATACTTGTTAACCAGAAACCACACTAAAAATATTTAGACATCACTCACAGTGATGTAACTTGAAACGTAATGCTTTTTATCTAATCTGCCATTTTCAGGAAGAGGTAATTGGACTGAGATTGGATGAGTGATCCTCTTTAAACTGGCTTACAACTTGTGGCAATAAGTACCCCTCCATATGTAAATTTAAAACCAAGAAACTTGAAAACAGTGAGTGAAATTAATCAAAATACTGGTTGTACTGGTTTTGGCTGGGATAGTTAATTTTCTTTATAGTATAGTGCTGTGTTTTGCATTTCTGACCAAAATAGGCAAACTATACAGCATTGCTCTTTTTCTGGGTTGGATAAATTCTGATACTCAGTCACCCAAGTTAGATGGTCGGGTGTTCCACAGCTGTGCAAAGTGAGTGTCACCTAGTGGAGAGTCCAAAAATCCAGTTGTGCCAGCAGGCACCAAAAAAAAAAGCACCTGGCAACTACAGGAACATCATAGGAGTGTTGGTTTTGGTTTTTTTTGTTGTCATTATTGTTCGTCATTGATTCAATATGGCTGCAAAAAAAAGTAACATGAATGTCTAACTTTTCAGTGTAGAATGCATGATTTTATTTTTGTGCTGTTCAGAAAACTGTGTGTGCAAGAGCACTGTTGTAATAATAGAGGTGGTTTTCTTGATTCCAGGAGCTGTCTACATTTGTACAGAAGATGTATTCCCAAGTAAACGTTTGCAACAACTCATAGATCAACAACATAAGCTGCGTGCAGATGTTCCAGCTGAAATCATACAGAAGATCAGATTTGGAAACAGTATTTTTGTTGAGCATGCAGCAGACCTAGTAAGTAGTAGCACAAATTAAGAATGCATAATTATTACACTATAATCCAGTAACCACAGGTTGTGGGGTTTTTTTTATATAGGAGACCTTTCAAAAGGCTAAAAGCAACCTAAGATCTGTAATGAATACTTAATATCTGCAATTTGCTGTCAGAGAACTGTCTATTACAGTGTTTTAATATGAAAGATATTAAAAGATAAATATTAATGGGTTTTAGAATGAATAATGTAGTGGATTTTTGTAAGTCATTATGTTTATTAAAATGTAGTAGACTCATTGCTAGTTTTACTGCAGCTCTAGGGACATCATTGAATTTGGAGACAAGATATAAATATATATGCAAAAGGTGGTGTGTATCCTGAGTAACTTGCAATACAACATCAGAGTTGTTAAACAGCAAATTAAGCAGGTGGGAGGAAAGGATACAAAAAATGATTCCTGGAATAGGTAATGCACAGGATAACCAGAGCAGTGCAGCTGTCTTGCCTCTCTGCCTGTTAAGATGTCATAGTAGAACTGGAAAGGAAAAGTTACAAATTTCAGTACTGTATTCTTGCCTTGTAAACCTCTGTAGAATCATTTAGGTTGGAGAAGACCTTTAAGATCATCAAGTCCAACTGTTAACCTAGCACTGCAACGTCCACCACTAAACCATGTCCCTAAGAACCACTTCTACACGTCTTTTCAACACCTCCAGGGATGGTGACTCAACCACTCCCCTGGGCAGCCTGTTCCAATACTTGACAACCCTTTTGGTGAAGAAATTTTTCCCAATATCCAATCTAAACCTCCCCTGGTGCAACTTGAGGCCATTTCCTCTCCTCCTATCACTTGTTACTTGGGAGAAGACGGACACCCACCTGGTTACAACCTGCTTTCATTTTTGTGCTTTTTTTAAAGTAGCCATGAATATGCTCTTTACTGATAGAATGTCAGAAGTTCTGTTTTCTCTAAGGCTTGAAAGTAGCACTTGTTAAATCATTCCAATTGTTGGGTTTTTTCATCATAGTTTGCAAGTGTAAGATCTTGTATGTTAGTATGCTTGCCACTTATTCACTGTGTGGTCCAGGCTGTAGCTAAGCTACCTTTTCCATATCCATTTCATTGAAAATATTAATTAAAGTTCTAATTGTAGTTTCTGGAAGCTACAGCATTATTGTAAAAAGGAGAGAATCACCCTATACTAGTATCTACATCTCTCTCAAATACCCTTAAAAGTAAACCACTGCACTCACTGGTAAGTCCAGCAACTGCACAATAGATTATTAAAGTTCATATATTGCTATGTATAGAGATGGGCAAATTACAGCAACTGAAGTAGAAACCCAAATCACAGTTATGTTCTGTATTTTCTTTCATATAAATTTTTTTTTACTTGCTTCATTCTGAAGAATCCTGTTGTTCGTGTATTCACTTGAAAAGAATGAGTCTTGTATAAACAGAAGGACCATATACAAACACTGAAGTGTTTGGAGTGCAGCATAGTTTCCTGTAGATACACCAGTAAGTGAAACAAACAAACAAAAAAATACCCATTTCCAGAATGGAAAGCAGTCATATATTTCTTCAGAGTCATTTTTTTCCCATGTTAAAAAAAAAAAAAGAAAAAGCCTTTGACAGTATAAGTTTATTTAGTTTGAAAAAAACAGCCCATTTAGTAGACTAGATCTTACTGTAATTCAGACTTGAGAATGACAGTGTAGTTTTAAAAGCTGTGGGCTGCTGGAGGGTAGTATGTGTAATTTTTGGATGCATGTGAGCTCTTAGCTGTGAACCTCTACTTTGATATAGAGTGGCACCATTCAGAACTGTGACTCTCACATTATTGTTCTTTTTGCCAACATTGTAACTGCTGATGGCCAGAAGCTGAAATTGTCACCGTGAGCTTGTTCTCCTTTCTACTCAGCTGCTGTAGACCACGCTGTTAAAGATGATGCTGGGGTACGAGGACCTTTTGTCTGGCTAATATGATTATTCTTATGCGATAGAAGCTGCACTCTAAAAATATGTTAGTTAAACTTCCTACAATTTAAATGTTTGGTGACTTCAAAATATTCAATTAGTAAAACTTTTAATAGGGAGGATATGAGTTGCAGCTGCTCATGTTTATAAGACTCTTGATCAATATGGATTTGATGTAGCAACTATGTATTTTACTGTTAATATGTCATTAGTGGAACAGCAGCATAGTCT
This sequence comes from Aramus guarauna, assembly GCA_013400195.1. Classification (NCBI taxonomy): domain Eukaryota; kingdom Metazoa; phylum Chordata; class Aves; order Gruiformes; family Aramidae; genus Aramus; species Aramus guarauna. The sequence goes on from VXBL01003109.1 coordinate 170,976, forward strand.
CCAACTCCTGTTTTGAATATTTAATGCTAGTCTCGAATCCTCAGTGTTTCAGTGAAAACCATTCCTGCAAACTAGGAATGGTTTAGGATTGTAGTATTGCATTCTTGAGATTTTGAAATGTCAGTACGTAATTGATTTAGGTCAGAGGTGCAGATAACTGTACACTGCAGTTTGGTCTCTTGTGGTTTTTGCCTTTAAAAAAAAAAAAGAGATTTGCAAAAAATGGCTACTGGTGAGACTTAAAGATCCACAAACTCATTTCATGATTAGAAACTCCATCAGTTTATGTTTCAGCAATGATATCTATAGTTACTGTCTTGATTTTACAAACAGAGTTATTTGAACTGTTTTAATGCTGGCTGTTTGTGTTCTGTGGCAGGATACCTTTCACAACTGCATTACTAAAAGGATTTCCCTCCTGCTCGCAAGAGGCATGGTGCGGTTGGTGGTCATAGACTCTATTGCTGCTTTGTTTCGATGTGAATTTGGAGTTTCAGATTCTGTTATGAAGGCTCGGTATTTGCAGACATTTGGAGCACAGCTTCACAGTTTAAGCACTAGATTCAGGACTCCAATAATGTGCATTAATCAGGTATGACATCAAAATTGCTTCTCACTTTATAGGGACTGTTTAATAAATGACTGGGGTGGGGAGGAAATCTGTGTAAGCAGATTTCTTGGTGATGCGTTTAATGGTGTCAACAGAGTATTTAATGACTCGTGGAGACTGAAGTTTCCTTAAACAAGTTCCTTGGCTAGCTTTTGGGGTACTCTGAGTCTGGGCACTGGGAAAAGGCACCTGGGGGATTTGAGGACCCATCTAGCAGGCAAAAGCAGATCTGATGTAAGGGTAAGACAAGTCTAGATGTATCCTGTCTTGACTGTGGAACAGATCAGTGTGAGAGGGAAAAGAGTGATTTGAGAGAGCTTCTTTGATCTGCCTTCCCATGATGGGAGTTTGACACTGGTGCTGGCTCACAACAGGTGAGGTCACTACCTGATGCTGAATGACAATAGTCTGACCACTTGCTAACAGAGAGACCTTCAAGACTGTAGTCTAACGGAAGGTCACTCATTACATCAAGTCTGTAGTTACAGAAATAAACTATGAATATAATTACACTGAGGAACATAATGGCTGTAAAGTAATCCATTCTGTACGCTATAGTTAGAGAAGTACCTATAACTTAATTTGCTGTACTTCACAAAGAACTTGCGTGGAAGTATCATGACCTTAAAAGATGGTAGAGGGAGTAAAGAGGTTTGGATTTTTCTAGGTTGTAGTCAAAGGCAAACTGCTCTATGAAGCAGGCCTTCAAAGGGAGTGAAATCATCAAGAACAGGACACCTTGAGATTTCAGCTTCAGTACCTTTTATATACAGATACAGCATCGGAACAGTTTGTGTGTGGTTTCTTTGCCTTTTTTTAACAAATTAAGCATCTAGTAGTTAAGTTCATATAAGCTGTAGCTAGCTAAATCAGCTGAGATAATACTTCACAACTCCCTTTTAGTTTGCCTTTCAATAACGGGTTTCTAACTTCGCTTAATATGTGATCCAGTAACTTGGATTTTCTTGGCTTTGTTCCCTTCCCTGCCCATCTGTTTGTTGTTAGCAAACACATAACTATTTCAACTTCAGCTGTTTTCCTGTTTTAGGTGACCGATGCAGTGAATGAGTCAGAGGCTGCTCAGTGCAGTTGTAGGTAAGTCATCCAGCACAGAAATGTAACAAGGTCATACACAGCAGCATTTAACCACTTTTTTTTTATAACTTCAATAGAAACTGCCAGAGCGTATTAAGAGCAGCAGTGCCTTTACCCAGCAATGCTGTATTTGCTGGAGATCAGCAATAACTAATGCACTGTAAAGTGGAAGCAAATGTCATATACACTTATGTGGTAATCCCTAATCAGCAAGTTGCAGGGGGAAAATTCTCTGGAGTTAATGGCTGGTGTATTTGCTTACATGGGAGTATTTTTGCTTCTTGTCTCTGATATAGCCAAGTGCATTTTCTGTCTGCTTAAAAATATATAGAAACCAAACCTTATTGATTGGTTTTGTTAGCTGCCTAAGAAAAAAAAAGTATCTTTTGACACCAAGATATTAACAGGATTCAAAGATGCCTTTTTTTTTTCTCTCTTGTGTATTTTGTAATTCTTTTACTAGAGAGATTTCACTTTTTCCAGGGGAAAAAAAATATTTTAAACTTTAGATTGAAAGTAATACATATGCAATGGTATTTCTACCCAACATTTCTAAATATGCCTTCGAATGGAATCCAGGGCCAACAGTTACACACTTCAAATACTTGAAGTTCAACCATTTTTCCCAAAGAGGGGACCTGTCAAGACAGAGGCAGGTGTTCACCATGGCTGTAGTTGGAAGAATGACCAAATTATTCTGTATAGAAGCATTTGTTACCTTGCTATAGAGAGAATGTAGCGTATAGTTCATATGTCCTGTAATCCCTGTCTTCAAAGACCTGTAGTTTTAAATATAGCAAACAACAGTAAATATAGACACAGTAGACCATTTCTGCCAGTGTAATTTTGTTACAATGGAAATGAAGATGTTTCCTATTAGATTCACGGATGCAGAAATCTGTAATACTTTCTTTATAGTGTAGTGGATAACAGAGTCTCTCCAGCACTTGGAATAACCTGGGCAAATCAACTGCTGATGAGATTGATGGTCAGCCGAATATCGCACCCTGAACAATCACCGGGAGTTGCGTCACACCACACTGGAAGTGTAAGGACTTTAAGAGTAGTTTTTGCTCCTCATCTCCCTCCATCCTCTTGCTACTATACAGTAAAATTGGAAGGTGTAAAAGGAATAAAATAAATCCCTTGCATAGTAAAGCATCCTGCTTCAAAAAAATTGTATCAAAACTACTTTGTTTCAGGAAGAATTAGTAGTAAAATGAAATTCTTCCTAGATGAGAGAAAAAGCTGCAGAGATACATCCAAGTATAAAAAGATCTTCTTTTGCAATGTAGACAAGGCTTTAATATATTTTCTTATCACAAGGAAGAGCTGATGAACATACATAAACAGTGAGAGTTTTTCTGAAGCTGTGGGCAGGTGGCAGCTGCAGAATCAAGTGTGATGTGGCAATCCCCATGTTAGGGAAGACCAGACTTCTAATTTTGTTTTAATAGCATCTAGAAATAGCCTTTACTGCAACTGCAACGCACCCCTTTTTCTGTTTCCAGACCTAAAGGGGCTCAAATTCAATTGGTTAATAATGCCTGATGGTGTTTCTAGTCTTTGTGGTACCATTACATATGGCCAGTCTTCTATCTGTAGGGCCCCAGCAATAACACAAAACAGCTTTGTCACAAAGCAGCTATCCTATTTTAAAACCACTTGTTATTAATATTAGGAAGAAAAAAATACCAGAAAGATACTCAATATTAACATCTTACTGTAAGAATTAAAATTGCACTGCTTTTGTACTATATGGGCTTATCTAGCTGCTTAGAACTTCTACAGAATTTTTGGTAATTATTCTTTTCCGTGCTTTTCCTGCTTTCCAGTTTCCTCCCCTCAGAGCAAAAGCCTCTTTGGCCTCTGCCATTTAAAAAAATAACAAACCACACCCCTCATCCCCTTGTACTGTGTGCTCATCTCTGAAACTGTGTCACCAGGTGAGCAAGAGCTCTGGTCATGTTTTTCCTGATACTCTGCACAGCTCTGTGATTCTTGGTTAGCTACTGGACTGCTACCCCTGGTACCTTCTGTGCTTACTGCTGGGCTCTTAGCTGAACTGTGCTTCTGAAGGGGACCTTTGGCTGCCTTCATCCACCCCTGGAGCTATGAGTCTTCTCAGGGTTTTGTTGTTACAGCTTCATGGGTTTTTTCCATCTTTGCACTATTTATTTTCTGTTTATCTTTTCTGTTGTCCTCACACTATTGGTATGTTACCGGCTTTTTCTTGTCATTGCTGATTTCATTGTGAAAGAAAAGTAGATGAAGTCACTCATGCACATTTTCCAAAGGCCTTAGTCCTTATTTGGCTGATGTTTGTGGGTGCCCACTCATATCAGCGTATGATGCTCACTTGTTACCGCATACTTGCTAAGCTTTCAGATTTCCCCCTTCTACCCGCTTCCCCAGATTGCCCAAACACAAAGTCTACCCGAGTCTTGGGTTTTTCTGTGTAGTTACTTTGCTCAGTTCTGTCTTTTGGCAAATGAGAAGCTTTTGTTCTCCATAGTCTAAATGATAAAATATCTTCTATAAATACAAGCTCAGAGGCCTGTCAGTTGGTTAAAGGCAAGTCCAGACACATTCATTCTGCAGGTACACTGTATTAGTGACATAGCCACCTCCTCTACCTTTCCCCTGTCACCCCTGAAATATTCTTTAAGGTTGGAGTATAGCAGCCCTCTTCTTGTGGAAGTGTGCAGCTGGGTACCAGAAGGGAACAGTTCTCTCCAGCTGTACACTTCTCTGGCAGAAGACGTCTCAGAGGACAACTGAGTGACACAAGGAAGAGAGACCTTCAGTCATCAAAGGGGACCTTGTGCAAATAGCACAAATTGTCTAAATCTCTTTTCTAAAATGTCTTAATGCTCTGTATTTGAAAATAAGCATGCTCTCTGGTATTTTTTAATAAAACTCCAACCGTGAAGCTTAGATGCTTATGTACTCAATGTAAGGAAAAAGGGAGTGCTACAGCTCAGAGACACAGCTACCTCCGTCTTAAAATCCTTATGTTCCGTGCCTCCTTCCTAACAATTTTAATGAAGATAAACCAATGCAGCATAGGTAACACTCAAATTACTCTCGTCCTTTCCAGGCCTATTTATCTGGGACAGGAACTTTAGCCAATATATTGCTCATCCTACTGTGCTAATTTGATTTGTAAAACAAAGCCAGACAGCTGTAGCTGACTAACGGGAATCAGTCAACCCCTACCCAGACATTCACTTACAGAAGAGCCTCATCCAAGCCCAGGAGCTTGCCTCACTGCAAACCACATTCAGAAGAGTCTGATCCATGTCTTAAGGCTCAGTTTTGTAATATTTTGATCACTTTTTTACAACATGACTGCTTGCAGGAATGAGACATAAGTATGTAACCAAAGTCCCAGTTTACTTGGTGAAAAACACTTTTACCAACAAATTTAAGTAACACCTTACCTGAGCAAGTCTTCCTGTCATTGCCCACGTTGGGTCTTATTTCACTCCAGCTGGAGGCTTAAATCTGAGTCTGTTACAGTACATTTCCAAGCTCATCATCACACAGAAACCCTGACCCGCTAAAATGCAGCCAGCCCCCCCCCAAAGTTTATAGTCAGCAGTCCATACACTGGCAGCACTCAAATGCTCAGCTGTACTTTCTCCCCCTTTCCTCAGTTACTTACATCCCAGCCAGAAATCCAGAGTGGTGCTCATCTGATATTAGTACAGCTTCAGGGGCGCAAACCCTCATGAAACCTGAATGAAGCACCTGCCCTCTTTGAAGCCTTATGTCAAAAGTGTTGAAACATGCTTAAGTTTTAATAAATGCAATTTAAGAAATCTTCCCTTTATGCAGCTTTATTCATCTTTGGATTTCACAACTGAGACTTGTTTCTATACAGGACAAAAATTGAAATAATTTTTACAAAGAACATTTACATTCTAGAATGTATTAAGTATATAATCTTTGTCCTCTAAGACTACATTTAAATATTTTTCTATACTTTGAAAAGAAACTTTAAATGACACTTGAGAAACTTTTAAACAGTTTTAAATTAATCTACAGATCTGTGATGTATTTAGAGGCCTTTTTCAGCAGAAAGCATATAGGGTTCTGGAAACATTGCTTTGGAAAAGTAGAACCAAATTCATTTGTGCTCGGTAAAGATAAAGAATGTACACAGCTGACCTATTAACAAACTGGATGTAGTACACCACACTGATTAATCTCATTGCAAGTTTCTTGATGAAATCACAGTGAATTACTACAATGTTACAAGTAACATTTGTGGAAGTTTATTTTCAACAGTTTATAGGGTAAGACAAACACATGAACTCTGAGTGGGATTTTTTTGTCCATAGCTGTGACAAGCAGTAGCTACACATGAAGATCAAAATGAAGCATCTTAAAACCAATCCTGGAAGGTTTATTTTTTTAAATCAAACATGAAATACAGTTATTGGGGGGAAAGGGAGGTCTCCCTCAAGGATACATGGGCATTACAACTGGTTTTCTGGTTTTGCTGTTGTTGGGTTTTTAAACCAGGTTCTAGAACTCAGAAGAATCCATAGTACTCATCTGGCTTAATCATACCGTCACCTACCACCACCCCTGTATCATGCTTCTACAACATAATTTAAAACTAAAGACTCAACTTTCCATGCTTGAATTGTGAATTCAGTCTAAATACTAGCTTTAAAAGCTACTTCACTATGCTTGTTCCACACTGTGTACAATTTTTAGCTTTTCTCGTGTGTGCCAGCACAACAGTTAGAGCAGCTTCGAGCTTTTAGAAGTAGTTGGAGCAGTAAATGAACTTTCAACTATAGTTCTCTAAAATATTTATTAAAAAGCAGCCACAACTACAGAGCAGTTTCGCAACTTCACTGTTAGCACAAACATTCCCCCAACAACTCAGGTCTTTTGACCTCTGTCAGGTGGGAGCACTGGGCTTTGCTTCTTGTTTTGTTATTGCAGGCTTTTGGGTTTTTATTTAAAAAACCCACACTATTGACCTTGACTATTCAGTGTACTGAGACTATTGTGAATGGTTTGGGGGAGGAATAATCAAATGTAGATGTTCAGTATTTCCCTCAATTCTAAACTATTTAAAAAAAAAAAAAAAAGCAAGCAGCCAATGTTTATACCAATACTTCTGTAAGTCTGTGACAACGTAAAGTTGCTACAATGAAACTGTAAACTTGACAGCATCATATCTTTTAACATTTATTCTCTCAGTACAGGCTAACATTACCAAAAAATGCAATTCTCTTAGCAGCTTTCAGACAAAATACATGACCTGCATAACAAAAAACTAAATTCACTTGAACTCATCAAGTATTGTAAACACACTTTAAATGAAGCACTGCACGCCCCTTTTACTATATATTTACAACAGAACCACACCATTTGCAAAATTACTGGATTCAAACAGTACAATTTAAGCACAAATACTTCTCAAGCTTAAAGCCATGTTCATTTACTACCATTCAGGAGGGCTTGGGGGTGGGGTAGATGAGGGATGTTGTTTTAAGAAAAGGTACAAACTCTAGATATTGTGTCCAATTGTTTTTCCATTGTTTAAGTGCTATGTTCTATCACTGTAGCACTCCAAGCACAAACATCACAGCAATAGTTCAGTTATTCCTCTTCAGAGAGCAAATCATGAAACAGTTACATTTTACAGTAATATTTAGTAAGACCTAAACTCAAGACCAAATATTGTCAATATTGCCAATAACCAGCACACCACCAGACAAGACAGAAGGCTGACAGGCACCTTTCTATCCGTAACAGTTCAACGTACACTTCATCCTACGCACAACCTGTGCTGACTGTTACACCCCAGGAGAACAGAGGAACTGGCCTAACTGGGAGTCCTCATTATGTTTTTAATTAAGTTCACCCTTACAATTCTGGGCAAGGACAAAGGTGCTAGATTAAAATGATGTATGTCTGTTTTGAAGGTCTTTTCTAGTTTTCTGTTTCAGAACTGTTGATTTAGTTCAGTACTGAAGACATCCGGGAGTTCTACAGTCAGGTATTTTCATTTATGCTTTATGCAGACTGTTAGCTACAACTGGAACAGGGAAAAATCAGACATTTTTACATAAAAGCCAACTTTTCAGTGGGCTTCTCAGCCCACCTGGCATTTAGAAGTATACAAACCACGTCCTGAAACTGAGTAATTAATGATTCAGTCACAAGGAAGGCTGACCTTCAATTTGGTTTTGTACTTTACAAGTTTCGAACTGCAAACAGCTTGTTGGCCCGTAACTGTAAGGACTGGAGATTTATGAATTAGAGAAGTATTGAATTTTTTTTCTTGGAAAAAAAACCCTTTTAAATATAAGAATTGTTTAATAAGCAGTAGCTCAACAATTTCATCTTCCAACACACTTTAAAATACAATATAAAAGTTTAAAACATTTAAAAGCATAGTACTAGTAATGCCACCAACAGTAAGATCCTAAACGAGAAAGTTCCCTCACTATCACCATCAATATATCAAGGTCTTGCGTTTTAAAAATTTAACGTACATTGGTTAAATATCTGACTGCTATTTACACAAGTTTTGGGGGGGTTTCTTTGGGGGGGAGGCTGTAAAAATAATTTGCCTTCAAAGCTGAAAGATCAATGTAGAAAACACATTGTTCAGTTTCTTTTAAGTAATTTGTTATTACCAAAATCAGTTTTGCTTCTAAATGGTTTTGTGGGGTTTTTTTTTGAAAGCCAAACTTCTGTAAAGGTCTCTGAGTGAACCATGGAGCTCTACAAGTGTGTTACAAGGCTCACTGAGCTGCTTCTATAGCGGCAGCGTCCTGCTGGCATGAAACAGGCTGACTGCAAGGGGCTGCAGCGCGAGTTTCTCGGAGGACATCGCGGCAGGCTGCCCTGCGCAGGGAGGGCTGCACAGGCTTCTCCCGCCAGCCCCAGTTGGGGGGCACAGGTACCCACCCAGCTCAGCACCCTGAGGTACAGCTCCTTGTGCACTGCCGGCTCCGTCTGGCATTGTGCACGGAACCAAAGTCACCCACAGGTGCATATAACGTGTTCTGCTTTAGGGGGAAAAAGGTATATATATTACACATATTTTTATATAAAAAGCTCTTAATAAAAGGATTAAAACTCAAGAGTCTACATTACATGAGTTTACATTGTTAAGGTAACTGAGCAACAATCTGTTCTTGCTCAGATTCATTAACAAATTGCACTACTTGGTGCTAAAACTTCTACGTATTAGCAGCATCATATCCCACCATCTCTATAAACTGTCTTTCTAGCAGGTACACCATATGCAGCTTTCTTCAGAGAGATGCTAATAAGGTATTAGCATAACTGGTAAACATAATTAAGTGCATTACATATACAACTTTTTGCATCAGTTATCATAACCAACTTAAAACCAGATGCAAAACCAGTCAAATACTTCTATGAAGTACTAATTCTAATGACTCTTCACAGCCTGTTCAAATACTAAAACCTGCCTATGTCCCTATGTTTTACCTCCTGCGGTTGGTGCTAACCTTGAGTGAAGATTCCAGCTTTTCCCCAAGTTAATTTCGTTCAGCATTTTCCAACACACAACTATGACCACAAATACATTTGTACACACACTGGTTGGGTTTTTTTTTTACTTTCTCATCCAACTTCACATGAATAAGAATTTTTACAAAAGATGAACAAAATTACAAGCTTTACAGAAAAGCAAAAGGAAATACTAGTGTCTATAAAATACTGAAAACATACATACTTAGTTCCAGCAGCAGTCCTGTATACAGGCAGCATATATATTAACTGTAAGTAGATTTAACATGGATGTGTGGTCAAACGAGTTGCTTGCCACTGGGGCCCATCAGACTTGAGCGGTCCTTTCGCACAGCAGCTGCTCCACAGTGTAGCAGCCTAGTGTGCAGCTGCCCTCTTCTGCAGTCATCGGCTGAGACAGAGAAAGGCAGGAGTTGGGATCAGCGTCAGGAAACGTGGCGCACCTTCAGCAAGCAGAGAATGGGATTGCAAATTCCAGTGGACAAGCAAGAAAATCAACCTGAGGCTTGACATTTCCCTAAGAGCAACAGCAGCTGCTCTGGGACAGGCGCAGTCCAGAACTTCAGTATCCCTCAACCAGACAAGGTAAAGATCAAAACATTTTCCATTTCTCGTGATCAACATGAACCATCCTATCTCCATCAACTATTGTGCCCTAGGACTTCTATCAACAAGCGTCAAAGTTACGGTCACAGGTATTGCTATTTGTGCTACCTATATGTAATGTAACCCCAACCGTCTCTTTGTAAAATTTAATAGCTCAATCTAGTGGTTAAGTAAGCCATGTGTAAGTGCTGTTTTGCCCGCTAAGGTTTCTAACATTACAATAACCTGTGGTGCAAAGGAAAGCCCCACCAATACAGTATGCTCAATTTGAATTTATACAGTAACGCACATAAATTCATCCTTTTCTCATTTCAGCACTGTATATATTTACTGCTACACATTTAATTTTGCCTGCATTTTCAAACATCTTTTCGTTTTGGTATGTTTTAAATATATTTTGTATTTTTACTTTTTTTTTTTTGGCTGCTGTACTATTCAGATCTATTTAAAAAATCAACGTAAGTAGCATGAACGGGAGCAGTGCAATGAGCAATATACCTCTATCTAGTTTTCCTTTAGAAGAAAATATCCACTAATGATGTGTTTAAAATTGTTCCTATTTAGAAAAGTAAAAACAGCAGTCTATTGGAAAAAACCCAACAAAATTTACAAACTAGGTGTTCCTATACGTAATGATGAGGAACCAAAGCTTTGAAGGTCTCAGTGCTTCTTTATTCACCAAGGAATATTAGCTAGCTTCTCTCCAAGAATCTCAATGCGCCAGATCAGTATGACTGACACTCAGAGCTCTCGAGTCTGTCAGACAATTATTTCGTTCCTGTGTGAAGGGGAAAACAAACAAACAAATTAAGCAGATGTCCGGACAGTTCAAACAAATAAACAAAAGTACTACTTCTAACAAATAGGAACAAACAAATAAAAGGAGCTATGGAGAACTGGCCTTGTTCATGCTGGGTAGGGGGACTCTCTTCTGTATACTAATACCTTTTACCCCAACTTTCAACAAACTAGCAAAACTGAAAAGATCTATTTACTATGTATATACACCCTTTGCAATCCTGACCCAAGTCTTACCAGAAATGCAAGAGCCCATCTATGAGAATTGCCATTGAGTGTCTAGTGGGTGAACTAGAAAAGTTCACAAGGAATAAGAACTAATTTTAGTATTGCAGTGTACACACAAACAAATTACACTGCTGAAGTCTTATCAATTACACACTAAGGACACAGTTTCGAGGCACCAAGGGCATGACTTTGTGAAACCTCAGTGCTGTTGCTGCAGAGTTACGGTTTACCCTGGATTTTTTTTTTTGGTTGAAGTTCAGCCTAAGTGAAGTTTTACATACATTGCACACCACAGAAAACTCTGCAGTACGCTTATTAGAGATAATATAGCTAAGACACCTTTATGCCACTCGACAGTAAAACAGGAGCCATACAGTTTGGGCTTTCTTCCTACTAGTAGGACAACTAGTGATGAAGATCCTCACGTACAGTTTTGTTAGTACAGAAGCAATTTTATCTTCCTAAAATTAGTTGCAGTTACTGTGTTAGTAGAGTGCATAACAGTGTTTAGAGCGCAGAGCATTGCTAGCTTACTTGACGTAAGAAACAGTGACTTATTAGGTAAAAACGAAATGGGAAGTAGGAATCGGGCACACCATCTACAGTTAAGCAAAATAAGGTTTGATATTAGCAGAAGCACAACGTAGATCAGACAACCCTTTAGAGACTGCTCCTGTACAACCTCAGAAACACCTGAAGTTGCATTTAAAGGGAAATCTGAATGTGTAGAGCAATTAAGATTGGACCCTTTGGAACAAAGGGGCTGAAGTAAAAAATATTTAGTAACGGGGCTTTAAAAGTTCTTGTTTTTTTTTTAATTAGTGTTTACAAGAATGTAAGAATCCAGAAGTTTCATATCCACTGTAATAGTTAGATGGTCCAAAGCCAGAGACTGGTTAACATCATAAAAGCCAATGCTCTTTACTGGTTGGACTTAAGCCCCTGCTTAAAATTAAGCGTAATTCACTAAAGTGTTACAGAACGATGCCTTAAGCATACGCTTTAAACATCTTACTGAAGTAGAATCTTACCAATCACTGGGAGTTTGTTGGTTTATTATTTATCACAGTCTTTTTATCCCAAACCCTACTAATGATATCTATTTTTGTAAGAGTATTGTAGGGCTTCTTACTTGAAAATGATCTTCAGTAGCCTTGCCACCCATGTTAAGAACATTCAGAGAACTGGCACGCTTCATGCTGCAACCAGGACAGTGAACATGCAAGGATAAACCAATCAGAATAGCTGAAAACTAACAGCTCTAACAACACAAGTATAACAACGAGCAATGCACAGTTAAGGGAGTTTGAACAATGCCCCCAAACTGATCTGAGGGACAGTCATAACTACATAATGTAGAATACGTTTATATTTGGTTCTAAATGACATATAAAACAAAAAAAAAAAAAAAATGAGCTCCTCAGAGCTAAAACTTTTCAGGCAACTGCTTGAATTTCAACTGAAAATTTCAATTTTTAAAGCACATCAATTAATACACTGACTTAGCATCAATCTTTAATTTACTAACTCTCAGTTTCAATTTTATGCAGCTTCTTACAAAAGCATCAAAACATTCAGACAGTTTAGGAAAAAAATGCAAAACATGAGTAAGTTTGTCACGTAGGCAGCATTTAGCTTGGAAAAGCTACAAAACCCATTAGTGTACTACTTTCTGCCTCATCTAGGTAAGTCTCCAGAATCTATTTCAAAAAGCATTTCAAAGTCCTTTGATTTTAAACATTTCAAAGTGAAGGGAAACAAAGATGGTTGCTGCTATTAACTCCGGTTATACTTTTGGCTTGACAATGCTCCAAGCAGTGGTAACAACAGCCCTCGGCTACTGTACTGAAAGGAACAGATTGGGGCGGGG
>VXBL01003109.1:183747-221838 GCA_013400195.1 Aramus guarauna
GGGGGGGGGGGAAGTCACCTACGCAGGAGCTACTGACAATCAAAATATCTGCTGCTGTTTGAGATGAGGGTTAATAATTTATCTACATTTCTCAAACACATAGAAGATTAAACAAAAATACGTTAAAGCATGTAACGAAATTCAAGATTAGCCTTAAGCTCCCTATCATCACAGTGACTATGACAGGGATGTCTGGTGTCCTTTATCCCCAATTGTCTGTACGTTGCACAGAACATTGATTTTTCACTAGCTCTTTAACTATTTCAAACCTACTACATAAGGACTTTGAATATATATTTGATGAACTATTCCCAACGAGACAATGAGGCCCTGATCTGCAGCACTACCTCCAGCTTGAGAGACCACTGGCCAATGCAAATTTTCCAATGCCTTCCAAGAACATGGAAAGGTTTATCCATACAGATCACACCAGATAAATTAACCAGTTTTTCTTTCTACTGAAGCAAGACTACTAACAGTCAAAGTCAAGCACGAGTTTTAAATGTTTTCATAAAGCAAAGGCTTAGCAGAATAATGAACCAAAACACTAACACAGACAACAGCTGCCACGTTAACACAGGCTTACTAGGTTTTCCTATCGTTAAATTTGAACCTTTCAAAAGCTAGAATGCACACAGTTTAAAATATTTGACATGAGTGTTAGCAACAACAAAGCAAGGACTCATGCACAATATACACCTCTCATTTATTCAAGGAAACATGTACAACAGAGGTTATATATAGAAGTCGAAGGAAGTTAATCTGTAAAACACAAACAAAATGTTACATTTTGTAAGTCTCAAAAAGAGCATAAAGGTTTATGGAAAACATTCCAGGGAAATAGAATATCCACCAGTAAAAATTTACACACGTAGTTATAGGTTCTTGCTGAAGTGCTAATTAAAAAAATAATTACCACATGCAAGATAGTACTATGTTGGGGGGGCGGGGGGGTGTGTTCTTCTAAAAATCAAAATACTTCAGTTTGGCAAAGGCACTTTTAATGCCCTTTGAGTTAGAAATATGATTGTCCAAATAGCAAGGACACATGCAGTCGCTTTCCTGGTGCATAAGTAACAGCAATAATGTAAGCTTCTTTTTTTTTTCCCCCTCCTTTTAAATTACAAATTTTAACTGTTCTGCTATATGATCAAACTATTAAAATTGAAAAAAATCAAACCTAACACTAGATAAGTAAAGCTAAGTTATTGCAGAACTGAATTCTGATAGAAGACAAAGAACTAGTACCATGCTTCAGGTATTGTGGATTTCAAAGAATAGTTCTTACGAGATTTGTTGTCAAAAAGGCTTTTGTATGATCTTAAAGAAACTGATGACTTTTCCACTTTATTCTCTCCAACTTTCTGTATCAAGCAACACCATGAAAAACTACACCCTTCTTTCACATTATGATATCAATGTTTCTCTATTTGAGTGTTTCTCATTTAGAATCCCACCAGCACTGTCAGTTACTATTTCCAGAAGCAGAGTATCAGCACCAGGGATGTGCTGCTAAGGCGGGAGGCATCGGAAGTCTTCTACCTAGACTGGCTGACTCGATAGCAAAAATTATTTATTTATTTATGCGTATATACACACACACACACACACACACACTCTATCTCAGTATTCAGCTTCGCAAACAAACTAAACCCAAAGGTTTGCATACTAAAACCTGAATATCACTTTATTAAACTCAGAAACATAAAAAAATAAAATCATTCTCTTTACTGAAGTTTCTTCATAAAATACAATCAAAATGACTGCTTGGAATATCAATATGTATAGCTACTCTTCATGATCTACAGAACTGATGTTTAATACCAGGAATCTTAGCTGGTTTAATAACAAATGCAAATATAAATTAAGATTTTAAAGTTTCTGTATCATACAAGAACAAAAATTGTAATATTTCTTGTCTTACAGTCAATGGTCATATCTACATAAAAGCCTGCCAATACACTTATTGCAAGGTTTAAGAATAAGTTATTCTTTGAGAACTACAGTAACATCTAAAAAACAAGTAGATCTTGTCAAAAAGGAAAAGCAAGAAAGATACTGCCTGGTTTTCAAATTTGTTTCACATTAGTGTCTTTCAGGAAGTTTTGTCTGGTGATACAGACCCCACAATATAATCAATGTTAATGTGGGTAGATTACTTTCACGCTGGCCGAATAACACTACTGAAGTGCGGACAATAAAAAGGCAGAGGAGCTCTTACAGGACACTGCAAAGCCCAATGTCTTCAGTTATACATAAGCATAACTTCCTACGCCTATAATCCCGCAGTTACTACTTTATCTGCAGAAGAAATTAGCTCTATTTAACTACAGAGAATAAGGAATAAAAACTCCTGGCTTTTAAGAAACTGAAAACCTTTCCATGTCTCACAAAAATAAGGAGAAAATGCAAAATTAGCTATGAATATATGCACTTATTCATACAAGAATATACCTGAACCATGGTGTATGAACTCTAGACAGAACTGGATAGAAACAGAAAACCAACATACAGAAATTCTAATACTGAAGACAAAGAAGGAAATCCCTTTTTTTTCCTATTTTGGCTTATGTTTGCTTGTTTTCCCTAAAGCATTTTATATTTACACATTTCCTTCTTCTAATTACATGTTTTTCACAGTTTATTCTAAATCTATCATCTCAGAGCCAGTTCTTAATGATGCCCCAATAAATGCAAAGGGATTTTTGACCTTGAATTTGATTCAGTGCCTTCAATGTCAGTCTCCAGCAGCTTAGAGTAAAATTTTAATTAACCTCTAAAAATCAGATCAGTCTGAGTTTGAAACAGATAGGCGAGAAAGAGGATTCTACATGTTTTGCAGCTGTACACAATGTTTTACAGCCCCATAAAAACAGTAAGGCAAAACTTCACTGGAGCACTTACAAATAACAATCTGCTCCAGATCACTGTCTCAGCTATTACCCATCATCATCTGGTCCAGTTGCTCCATCAGAAGTTACTCCAAGTTCTCCAATTTAACCTTTTTATAGCATAATTCAAATTCACATTGTCATATAGTTTCCTGTCAACTGAATGAGTTCCAGTTTTCCACAACAAGGGAAAAAACCTTGAAAACTGATTGCAATTATGTTGGGGGTGAGGGGGAACACCCCCAAGTGCTATTATAAAAACAATAGTACATTTTAACATTTCAACCTCTCTGCAGCAGCCAATAAGTGATGAATGTTTTTATGCATTAGAAATATTACATATATCCAAACCCATAACCATGTGGTAAATCGGAAAGACTGAGAAGTCATATTCATTAAAATTTGAATTTTTACCACTGACTTCACTGAGGCCAAAATGTTAATGAGATGTACAGCTAGGTTCAAGTTTTTCAACGTTTTCCTCTGCTCTCTGAAATACGGGTTTTCCAAAAATAGAAACTGAGAAGGGCTCAAGTCAGGAATTCTCTTTATACTCACAGCAATGTATAAAGCTATAAAGAATATATCAAGACATTAAGCTATATCAAGAATGTTAGTTGTAGTCAAGCTTTTATTTTAAAAATCAGTAACATTTATTATTCTTCACTGCTGTGTGAAAAGGAGGATTTTGCAGGTAACTAACATTTATCAACAATTCTATGCGGCTTTTCTATTCAAGTGGCTAAAGCAGTAAAAAAGGAAGAAATGCTGTTAAAGTTAAGTTAACTCTTAAGAGCAAATATAATTCCTCAGATATTACAGAACTTCCATTATCAGTTTAAGAAATTATTTTCTATTTTCTATTTCTTTGAGCTATAAATCTGTATGATGTGCAGTTAGCTAAGCAGAGAAGACGACACTGCCCTAGGTATCTCACTAGTCTACAGTGGGGGCACAGAACGAGGGCACACAGGCACAGCTAAGAATAGATAATTACCCTGGATTCTTTGGTTCACTGTCTCGTGAACTTCCTCCCTTCAGCTTTCTAACCAGCTTCTCACTGCTGCGTCTAATGGAAGCACGAAGTTTGCTAAAGGAGCCACTGCGTTTTAAAGATCCAGTGCCATCCTGAAAAAAATTGAACAAATGTGAAAGTGCAAGAGTTTTTTGCCCTCCCCAGACCTGGTTCAAAAATTTTTCATTGAGGAAAAAAAAGTTTTATTGCTATTAATACATACTTGGTACAATTACCCAAAGACATAATACCATATAGCTACAACTTTACCAAAACAAGAGTTCCTTCCCAACTGTAACAACGACTTCTAACATGTGAAGACATGCTCAAGCCACGATTCATAATAATTAAACCCCACCACAGTAGTCAAACAATTCACCATCATGTTACCATGTCATATAAGTGCATGGTGTTAACAGAGTACAAGCCCCAAGCAAAAGCATTCCAGTAGTCTGAGAAAAAAAAAAAAAAACAAAAACAAAACCTGGTTTATTTTTTCTTTACATCTACGTTACTTGCAAACATGTTTAATTAATCCTAAAACCCTTAAACAAAAATATTTCTGATCAGAAACACGTATGGTTAAATTCCTATGCTTCATTTTAACTTTCACCAAGAAAACGTAAAACATGATGAAATGAATTTTTTGTGCATTGCATTCATGTTTTACAGTGCTGTGCTGATGCAAAACAACTTCCAACTGGCGACAATACTATTTTTAAACTTTTTACTCTTAAAAAAAACCCCCACAACTAACCCAAAACCAACAGTTTAGTAAGATTAGAAGTGACTGCTTCCTACTTCACAGGAATCCTACGTGATTATGAAAGAAGAATTGTAAAAGAAGAAAGTAAAGTACTACTAAGCAGACAGAGACAGACACCTGAGTTGGAGTGAGTTTATTAGAAGTTAGAAAGACAAATACACAAATCACTGAACACCAATATTAGTAGAGAAAAGCATAATTGCCAAAATCTCACACAAAGACTAAACAGCAATGCTACTTTAGAATAATCGTAAGTGAAGACATCCAGAGTTCCATATTGATGTTAACCATGTAATAGGTCTCTAAATACATTTTAAAGCACTTGAAGAACATGCCTTACTTTTATGGGTTTTGTTTTTCTCCTGTAAAGATCACCGTCATGCCATTTCAATAATACCTTGTGTGATATTTTTAACTACCTTTTATCCATAGTGAACAGCTACTTATAAAGTTCATCATTACTTGGTTTGGGTTTGGTTTTTGGTTTTTTTCTTTTTTTACTAATGTATTACACAGCAAATGGTTGTAATAACATTTTGTATGACTAGATACATATCTGGCAAAGCTACACGTGTACAGAAATAGAAAACCAAAAAAAGACACCAGCACTGAAGGAATGGCCAGTTTACAGGGAAGTGTAGCTCTGACAAGAATCTTAAGGGGTTTGCTAAAACACAGCAGTCAGTACTGAAGAAAGAAGTTAAAGCTTGAAGATGGTGCACGCCCGTCATGCAGGAGACAGTATAAGAATCACAAAAGGCATCTAGGCCTGTCAGAAACGGAGAGAGAAAAACTGAATGAAACTGTTGGGAAAAATTCAACAGTTTTCAATTTTGAACAGTTACATTTACAGTATTTCTAGGTCACATTCAAGACAATTTTTTCCCCAGAAGAAGCATTTGCACTGCCCTTAGTACAAAGTGCAGGCCCTTGCAATTACCAGAACGTACGGCTTTATACAGTTTCACCTATAACACTAATATGGTGACTTACAAATGAGCATGAATGATGCGGTGCATTCTGTAAGTTTGCATTACAAAATACAGAACACCTTTAAGAAGGGATAGCTTTAGAATTACATTTTGTAAATAAAGGACCTTTTTTTTTTTTTCAGCTGACATTAACACAAAAATAAGGGGGGGGGNAAAGAAAAAGAGAAGAGGGGGGGGGGGGGGGGGGGGGGGGAACCAACAGAAGAAAAGAACAGAGCAAGGTGCATTCATTTCAGCTTTAACTTCTGTCAGGAATTTTCTTTGAAACAAAACTACAAGAAAGAGGTCTTCCCTAACCTCCAGACAAAATTCTGTTCATTTCTTTAAAGAATTAGAATCCAACTGACCTCATGAGTATTTTTTATAACATAGAACTTTCCCTAATGCAGTGGAGCAGCTGAAAGAATCCACCTTTTAATATAAGCTGTAATTCAAATTACATGCTTTTCATTCTTTGTTAAGTACCGAAACCATTACTGAGAGTCTTAAGATAACAATTTTGAGAGCCTTTACCTGCAGCAACAGGAATGAACAGTAATTAAAATTATTCTTGGAAATGGCAAAATGCCTTGCTACTAAGTGATTAGAAGATCAAATCTAACCAAGTATTTATGTCTCAAACTGAACTGCATATATTGCTCACACTTCTAAAAACAGACTTCAGCTTTGCAGGATTAAGTAAATGGAAGTCTAAATTCCAACTAGAAGTATTAGATCAGTGAAAAGACTAATTATTCCTCTGGTCTTAAACCAGTGATGCTACAGAAGTGATAATGATCCAAAGAACAAAAGGCAAGACAAATTTGATAGGTATAGAGTATAACTTTTGTTATGTTAACTAGCACATTAGGAATAAGCAGACAAGCTTTTGGGTACTTCAAATCTGAAATAAAAACATTGAACTTCCAAGTTAAACACTGACTCCATGATTAACGAAACACCCTTAAAGCATGATTTTAGGATTAAAAAAAAAAAAACCAAACAACTCCTAACTCCACTGTAAATAAAAAACCCCACTCACAGATATATCCAAAGTTTAACTGTCAAATTTTATGTCACTCAGGATGAGAATCACCTTATTACTTTTGCTTACACCTCCCCACCATTGTCATCACCTGTACTTCACGGTTATCTGCTACAACGCTGCTCTGACTGTCTGACACTTCTTAAAAAAAGAGCAACTCTTACCAGCTGGTCTATGGTAGTGAAACGTATTGCTTTCGTTTCGCACCTAAAAGTGCACTTACGTGCCCAAAAGCTTGTCCTTTTGAACCATATGGGTTGGAATAATAAAAGATACTTCCTCACACTGAAAACATTATCTTAAATTAAACACTATCATACCATGAAGATTTGTATCTGTCCTCCAACTGGCTGCAAGATTGATTTACAAAAGTGTCAATTACAGATACCCACTGTAATTTTTACATACAAATATAATAAGGGATACAAATCTTGGGATTTCTACCCTGAATTTTTAAGGCCAAGTATTTATTTGCATTTTCAAGTACCTTCTGTTAACTTTAAGGCATGGACATAACCTCAACTTAACATGCCTGGTTTAACAGTCAATGGCAGATTTACTTCAACAGATATTTCAGTTCTTTTTCTAAGAGCAGAAGACATTATGTCAAAGCATATAATGCTTAATATTACATATAGAAGTCACTTAATTACAATAAATCTTCCAACAAAATTTTTTTTCTGGAGTTTGTTCCTTTACATACTCCACCTATTCTGGCAGCCAAGAACATGAGTCAGCTTGAGGACTTCAGAAGAATTTAAACAGAGAAGGCAGGCCTCTCTTCAGACTCTGCACACACAGGTAAAAGCTTCTACTACACTTTATGAATCAGAATATTTTGTCTGGAGGGAACACACGAGGGTAAAAAAAACCCCAAACCCTACACTATATAAAGTAGAGGAGAAAACAGCACTGAGATAGAAACACTAGCAGGGTAGAGGGAGAGAGAGTTGCCCACTTTATGTAAAAGGTGTAATACAAAATACCTTAAGACGGGGAAAAAAAAGAAGTAACAAAGATGAGAATAAAGCAATGCCACTTCAGCACACTAAAAATGAAAAATTGCCTTCAGAGGTGAAAATTTAATTTTTCAGATCAACAAATTTTATCACTGAGTTTGAGTCAACTATTGACCTAGAAATACTGTCTATTACTTTTCCAAAAGGTCTTTTCAATCCAAAACCTGCATGCTTGATTAATTAATGTCAATAACAGAAAAAAAGTTTAATCCATTAAGAACATATAGTCATGCAAAGTACAGCGAAAATTAAGGGAGGAGTACAGTACACAGTTCTAATGCTGAATGGGCAAAATGAGAATTAAAAAGAGAGTTATCCAACCTTACTTCGGCTTTATTAATGATGCAGTATTATTCACAATAGATGCTGATTGACTGTCTTGGCACTGAGAACACCAATGCCAAGAAAACAATAATAAAGAGACAAAAGCAAAGATGGAAAGAACATTCTCCTTTAAGAGTAAAGCAGTATGTGTTTTATCAAGGTTTCTTTGAAATACTAAACTTTGTCTCATGTGGCTAAAAAAAAAAGGGGGGGGGGTAAAAAAAAAAAAAGATTGCTATTGTAAAAGTAATGAAACTTCAGGACACTCAATATTGCAAAGTAGGCTACTTCCCCTCCCACAAAGCAAAAGCAGGCAATATCACTTTTATAATCTAACAGAGTCTTTTCAGCAGAACTGCAGCTGGGAGTTAGTTAACAGTGCAATATATATCCCATTGCCAGCAATGGGATAGAGCATGGGAAAGCTGGTGACAGAAGCAGACAACTACATAAGCCAGATCAGTAACTGAAAGCTTGCACTGTCTTTCAAATAGAGGAAAACAATGGTTAGAAAAACGCAAGTGTAATCATATTATATATATATGTTTTTATTTTATGACAATCAGTGCTATACAGTGAAGCCAAAGTATGGGAAACAAATAGGAACAAGCCCTGACTCCAGTCAAATTCTAATATGACAAAGTGATAGAAACATTTCACTTAAGAAATGTGAAGTTACTGCCACATTGTTATGTAATGGCACTGCCTCTTAAAACAGATTGCACAGCAGCTTGGAAAGTTACCTTCTTTCCTCTAACGAGCTGGGTAAGGAGGAGATTGGAATTATTTTTGTGTTAGATTGATCACTTTAATTGGCTCTAAAACTGCTAACACTTAATACATGCCCATAGCAAATGTTCTTTGTGATTCCAACAGATGCAGTATTTTTAAAGAAACATTTAAAATTCAGGCAAACATGGCATCAAAAAGACAAAAGCAAAAGGTAGTTAATTGCCAGAATATTTCTACCAGTAAAAAGAAACCACTGACAAGCAATTGTACACCAGACCACAACCAGGACACTCAATCAGCATTAAACCACTTAGAGGTAAATACAACTGCTTGGGATTCTTGAAGAAATTTCACCATTCAGGACAACAACAGAAAGGATGTTTTAAAATTTTACAATATTACAATTTTTTTACATTATGTTAGGAAAAACAAAATGTTATTCTTCATTTCTTAATTGATTCTGCAAAATTACAAGATACAAAGTAGATCAACCAAGAAACTACTGAGAACATGATAGGCTGGTGAATGGACAACCATATGTGTCATGGTGATAATTTAATCTAGGTTATTTTCTTAAACTGTGTACTGTACTTACCCCATTCCATTCTACGCTCATACTCACTTCCTCGCCTCCATCAGGACCGCTCTCGTACTTTACCACATCAACATTGAGGCTTTCTCGGCTTCGCCTTTTTTCTATGCTCTCAGGGTCATTCAGCACTTCAGCAACTCTCTGTTTATGAACATTGTCAAGACCCTGAGAATTAGGTAAAATAGGAAAACGTTTTATTTTATTACAAGCTGTATTAATCTACAACTTACACACAATAACTGTATCAAGAAAGAAGTCAAACTTGTAACTCCATCACCGTGATTCTGGCTTCAAAGGGCAGTCAAGATGAGTTGCCCTTTATGCACTGCAGGAATCAACATAGTATGAAGTGGGCATACAGCTTGGTAGTTTGAGAATTCAGTGACTTGCCATTTTCCTCCTTCTCTATCACATGTCAAAGCCTCATGGTGTTCATGTCACTTACCCGAAGCCATTTGACAACCAGCTTAATATTTAAGTAATTTAGAGATCATGAACAGTCGATGCAATTCTCAGGTTTCCACCTATCAAATGGTGCAGTATTCACCCACCTTTGGAAAGAATGTTACAGATGTCTGAATACCTAAGACACAGCTATGTTATTTAAAAATACTGACATATGACACTTAATACAGTAATGTAATTTACCCTTCAGAAAGAAATAATATATAAAATAAGGTTATAATAGACAGAGTAGACTACATATATGGTCAATATACCTTGGACCATATGTTTACTTTCTGTTAAGGAACGTTCATCAATTACCAAGTGATCCTTTGAGTATCTTAAAAGTGCTAAAATACTTTCTATGAAAACCCTGCACTAAAAAAAAAAAAAAAAGAAAAGGAAAAATCTTTGAACACAGAAACTAGAAAATAAAAAAAGCTCAAATCATACTTGTTTTCAGTTTTCTTTATAATAAGTCTACTCTACATCATAAGTGGTATTTGCTGATAGGAAGAAACCCCAGATGAATGCCTTACACATAAGAAAATATTCTGCATCTTTCACTGTGCAGCATTAGTAGTAAACACATCAGGAAGTGCTGCAACAAATCAATGAAATCTACCACATTACAGAAAAAAAAAAAAATCAAGCAAAATTCTACTTAAAACAAGTGCATGAATAAGAAAGTTGTTTTACTGACATAGAGAAATCGGGTTCTTGGTTCCCATATAGCTACTTTCCACTGAAGAACAGAACAGCACTCCCAAATGGAATTCCACACACAAGGAAGCATGAAACCAACATAGAACGTTCATGTAATTTTCACTTCCATGTGGCTGTACGGCACAGAATTGTGGCTAGAGCTCACAGACGGTAGAAAAACATAGGCTCAAAACTGCTTTTGCACAATTCCTTTAGCAGCACAGAACATGAAAAGCATAAAAATATTTAAAATCACAAACTTTGCTGGTCTAGCAGCTAAAGCAAACAAAACATGCATGAAGGAGAACAAAGCTGCGGAGGACTGATGCTTTTCCACACCTGGGAACAGAAGTACCTCTTTGCTTTTAGCTCAAAAGGGGAAATGCATTAACCCTGTCTATCCTCCTTTACTTTAATGACCTAAAACACAAATGTAGTGTTAAATACTGCTAGTAAGACAGCACTGTTTCCTGCACATCCAAATCTAGTGCTGAGTGTAATGTGATAGATTATGGCATAATGGTAGAGGTGGTATATGATGCACCAATGAAAATCTGAAGCATGCTTAATAAAAATAAAGTAGCACCAGCACGGCTCCAGCAGGCTCTATGGAAAATGGAAACAAGGAACAGTTTTTCCAATGGTACTGACAAGCTGGAAGTGAGCCAAGTATACAGGGAGTCTAAAAGAGACTCCTCCAATAGCAAGATCCTCCCATCCTTAATTTCCAAATAATGAATTCCAGGCTTCACAGTAAAAATCTGAACTTGAAAAGCTGGTGTTCTGTTTTGGTTTGGGTTTGTTTGGGGTTTTTTTAACATAAAAAAAGGAAACAAACATAACTACAAGCTAAGTTTCTTTTCCAGTCGTCTTTTTACTATTATATTATACCAATTTATCCTGGTTGTATCTGTTCATACTCAAAAATTAGCACATGTAATGGTAATAGTAGAACCAAGAACCAATGCAAATATGCTAAGATGCAGTGCACATTCATTTCTTATTTTCAAATCAGATCTGAATGACACTGAAAATGACTCTTCAGTAAAAGTATGTGAAAATCATCCTCAGTAAAAGGAAGTATCTGTATCAACTATTTCCCTCCTACCCTTGAATTTTCCTTGCTGAAAAAGTTTTCTCCTAGATTCATAAAAACACTTGCAAGTTTTCCATCATTTTTTGTGAAGAAAGAACTTAGACCACCTTATATGAAAGGGAACTGTTACTGAATTCACTAGAAGAGCATGAGGTTTGCCAGGAACTTTTTTGCTCTCTCCCCCTTCCAGACATCTGCTTCTATATACATGAGACACTGCAGTATCATTCTTTAAAATGCAACTTCAAATCAGTATAACCAATAAAAACCAGTACGTTATCCATAAAGATATGGTCCATCATCTAAGTCAGTTTACTTCAATTTAGAACTTGAGTTTAGAATTTTACATGGACTTATAGGACAAACAAACCAAAACAAATCACTTCGGAAAAAAAAAAAAATACAAATCTTATTTACTATATTGTATAAAAATGAAATTATAATTGAACTTTTCAAGGGTTGGGTTTTTTTATTCATTTACATTTTCTCATTTTGTTTTCCACGTTAACAGTGATTGACAAGACATGTTGGCTTGTCTGGTCTTATGTACTTTTACAAAAGCCATTGTATCAAATCATCCAAAAGGGAAAGGAAAAACAAAAAGCCAGTAAAACCCCAACAAAACCAAACTCTCTCCCACCTTCTAAGACTGTTCTCACAGTCAAGGGTTACTTGAACAGCAGATTTGAGAGCACAGAGACAGCACAGAACCTTTCCACATTAAAAGAATTATAGTCCCTCCTTAAACTGTAATATCCAACCCGTCAGCTTGCAAAAGTAACAGAAACAGCAACTGCTCAATTTATAATGGTCTTCTGAAGGTCTGCACCAGTCGGTCCGTTGTCTGCAGAAACAGAACATTTCTAAGTTTGACAGCTCCTTATTGAAGGTCAAACGGCATTACTGGCAAAGGAGATTACCAACAGAAAAACTCTCTATTTTCCCCCAGCCACAGACTCTCTCCCAGAGACGTAGCCAATTGAGGACCGCTAGCCAGAGTATTTTCTGCTCTTCCATTTTCCACATAATCTCACCCCCGGTACACAGTGCCACTGCCCTAGCAATTAACCTTGCAAGTGTTAAGATGGTATTAGTTTATGACCAGTTCAGACTGAAATTACAGGGCAACACCAGGCACCAGACACTGAACAGCTAAAAGTTTACATATTCTGCATGTATGACACATTGAAGTTGAAAATCTGCCTGACCGCAGTGCAGAAATACCATTAAGGTGAATTTTCATACTTGCCTGTTTACGAGATCTCATTGCTGCCTCTTCTAATGTTTCAGCAGCTTCAAATTTGCCCTGTCGTCTGTAAAGTGCCCCAAGGTTCTTTAAGGTAGTCGTTACCGTTGGACTATTTAAAGAAAAAGAAAAAGTGTGTATATATATGCACACACACAAACCCCCCTTCAATTCACAAACTAATAAAACCTTGAATTAATGTAGTATTTATCATAATTTTGTAATTATTTAATAAATCTCTCTTGAAATATACTATACTGTACTTCATGTACGTGGAAAAACCTGTTAACCGCTTTCAATGTGCATTAATGGCTCACACTGACTCATCAACAGCCCAGAAAGTGGAAGTCACTAACTATTCTCTAGATCTACTCAAGAGAAAACTGGAGTGCTCTATCGTCATGTTTCTCAGATTCACCTCAAGGTGAAAAATTAGCTCAAACTGAGTGTGTCCAATTGAATAATTGTGAAGCTTCCTGAAATTATGCCTGCTCACACATACAGTGACCATTACTGCAGCATGTTAGTCACAAAACAAATCACTAGTTCCTTTCATCAGCTTTCACTTAGTATCTATTTGCAGTTTCTATGCATTCAAACTACATTTGAACAATAAAGGGGGAAAAAAATTAATCACACATTGCATTAACAAGTCTCACACTCCAGCAAGACATTTTTGTTTCAATGGCACATGTAGAATTAGCTCAGTCACAGTATTGTTGCTTGAAGTTTTGCTCTAGCAACAGCAGAGAAAAGAAGTTCCTCAGAATGAACTAGTACATGAAAAACAAACCAAAGTGTATTGCACCCAGAGTTCAGGATGAAGAAGAAAGAGCAGATTTCAACAGTACAAAGGTTCTGTTGCTTGTTAAATGCAAGAATTCAAACACTGAAGAAAAAAAAAAAACATCACTGAACATTATCAGTACTAGGTGCAGGTTTTTTCTCACATTGTACCACGTGCACGTTAAAAACAAAACAAAAAAAAAACAAAACAAAAAGGCGGCAGTTAAGGAACAAATTAAAGCAAACAAAAAATATTTCACCAAGTATAATCCAAGCTGAAGTCCTTGTTTCTCTTCTTCCATTTTAAGGTATGCATTTTCATTCACACAAAACTCTATTCTACAAGCTTTAGAAACTCAAATAATGCTGAATTGTGGCAGTTTATCTTTGTTTCTTGTGCCAGCTAGAAAACTCAAGGCTCAGTTATTTGCACAGTCTTCTTTTTCACTTCTGGCCCTCTCTAGAGGTCTTGCAGGGGCAAGGAGAGCACGTATGCCAACCAACGGGATAAAAAGAAAGAAAGGTGACCTACGCTTCCATGTGAAGGACTGCCAAGAACACAAGCAGTGAATTATGGCACTTACTAGATCTAACCAGCCTAGATTAAAAGCAGCCCCAGGACTTAAACTGCTAGTGTTCCTGAAACTCAATCTTGGGGCCTGAATTTTTAATACTATAGTTTTTACAGTCCTAAGCAAGCATCTGATTTGGTTTCTTTTTTAAACATGCTTTAATCTGACATTTCTAGATACCGGGTATTGCCGCATTGTTTGTCCTGTAAAGAAATTACCCACCTGTCAACTTTGCAAGCTTTGTACCAGCCACCGTATTCTCCAAAAGATGCGCCATCTTTTTGCTTTCCCTAAAACAAAATTAATATTGAAGAAAAATAACTGATTTGTAACTTAAATAGTAAAAACTCCAAACTAGATTTATGACAATGGCCTTACTTTGCATTCTTCCCTTTCTTCCGCATGCATCCAAATAGGCTTATTTTCATCTGATGAAACAGAAGAAAATATTTTATAGAAGTACAAAACTACAAAGTATTCATTGTTTGATATTGCCCTCTTCTGAAATTAAGTTCTGAAGCAGAGAAATATACTATTACCACCACAAAAAAGTTTATTGTCCATACTAAAAGCAGCAGATAAAGAAAACATGCACCTCTTTTTTTATAGTCTTAAAATTCTGTCGTCTTTTGTTATCTGAACTTTGAAACAGTTACTTCTGAGAAGCCTTGAAGTCAGTATATGCTGCTATTGATTTGTCATGTGCCTAGTTCCATGCCAGAAAACACACCTTTATTTCTTTTATCATAACAACTGTTTTGACATCTATTAAGTGGTGCATATGCTACTGTCATGGAATGCAATGAAAATTCTTTACTGTGATTTATAGTTGATAAAATTCATTTGACTTCAATGTACAGTGTAATTCACAATTTAGGGTATCTCCCCCATTCTTTAAATGTATTAATGAAGGACCTACATTAACAATGTATTTATTATATCATTAAAAATCCTGTAGTGACTTTTTCCTGTGACTGGAAAGTGACGTATATTTTCCCGCCTCTATAAAAATACCAAAATTGGTTTTGGTTGGGCATAAGATAAATTATGCCAGAAATACAATCCATAAAACATAAACCTACCAAGTCTACCGCATGTAAGAAAACCTTTCCTTTTGAATCAAATGTTACCACTGTATTTATGCTTTCTTATGAATGTACTTCAAGGCATCTATAAGACTATTACAGACAAGAATTTTAATCAGGATACAATTAACTTCCCGCAGATTTTATTTTGTAACAACTACGAAAATGAAGCACACATTGAAATCTAGGAACTAAGTTTCTTACCATCTACAGAGCCAAATTCCCGTTCATGAGCACGAGTAAGAATCTCTTTGTATAAAGTTTCCGCTTGCTTAAATTTGCCCTGTTTTAGATAGCAGGATGCCTGAAAACAAAATATCCCCCAAAAGATATATCAGCACATTGTTTTATTTAGCTTGATAAATACAATACATGCTGCACAAAGGTGCATTTCAATTCATCAGAAAATTTTACTACTTAGATTTACTTTATAAAAGGCTTACCAGGTTATTCTTTGTTTTTGCAACATTTGGATCATCTGGTCCCAGCTTGGTTTGGTAAATCTCCAGTGCCCTCTGATAGTAGTATTCAACCTCCTCATATTTACCCTGGTTCTGGCATAGTAAAGCCAAGTTATTTAATTGTTTGGCAACATCAGGGTGATCTTTTCCCAGAACCTGAAAATGAAATACTTTGTATTAAAACATCCTCCAATCATCATATCAGGGTTTAGAAATGCATCATTTAGAAATAAACCATTAGTTTTTACTCCTCATCAATTCAAGATGAGGTTGACAAAAGCAAAATTTGCACTCGAAAGATATGAAAACTATTCAATTCTATTACAAACTGAGAATGCTGTAGAACAATTCATAACAGGAATAATGAAGTAGTAGAATAACATTACATGCAGCATATTATACAAAGAAGCCTGAAGATGCAGGCATTCAGCCTCACGGACTACAATAAATATCCATAGGAATAATGGACTTTAAATTTTTAATGGTTTAATTTTTTAATTCCAATGCTCTTGTCAAATCAAGGATTACTTAACTATCAAAGGGGAAAGAAAAAGGTAAAAAAGGTTAATTATAAAATACAGAATTTAGAATATACCCAGAGAGTTCTAACATCTCTGTAGGACTACTGGAATTTACTACTGTTTTGAATTTTAGACACTTCTAGCTACTAGGGCATTGCTAACTGTGGTTTATCTGGCAGATCTACCCAACTAAAACATAAAAAAAGTTAAAGTGTCTAACTTTGACCCATCCCTCAAAAAAAATCCATTCAAAGGTGCTGTATTCTTTTACTCATACCTTTTCTCTGATTTCCAGAGCTCGCTTACACAATGGTTCAGCTTCTTTGTACTTTCCTCGTTTACCATAAAGTACTGCAAGATTGTTTAGAGTTGCTGCCACCTGCCAACAGTAGAGAAATATTAATCACGCTGGAATTTGCGGATACAAGTATCTGACAAATGAACACATCTGCAATGCATTGATGTTTTCAAATTTTCCGTTCACAGGGCAGACTGCTTGAAATTTGCAAATGAAGAAATAATTATTATTGAATGCATACATACACAAACAAGGAATGGAAAAAAAACCCCAAAATCATGAAATACTTTTGCTTCATTTGTGAAATGTCATTTAGTGCATACATTTTCTTCCTATGTTCTTCTCGTACAAAGTTACCTCTCAAATCTATATTGAGAGCTGCCCTGCTTCACACAGGCTACCTGAAGTGAGATATCACATTAATTTTAAACACTTAGTACAAAAGCTTGATTTAAGTTTCATTTAAAAGCAGCAGTAAAACGGATCAGAAGTACACCTTCAATCTGAATTTAAAAGTGATTTGAGTAAGCAAATTAAAATCTTTCTTCACAAATTAATTTCCCCTAGAAAATCCATGCAATCCAAAATCAAGCATGTGCAGGTCATTTGTGGTGAAACAGCATTGAAAATAATGCTCAAAAGGTACACTAAATATTTGAGAGAAAACAAAGAATGTGACATTGTGGCCTCCTACCTGTACCGTTTAGAGATAAGCCAGGTCTTAAAAACTTTCCTGTTGAGTTTAATATTAGAATGAGTTGAAAAAAATTCAGTGAAAAACACAACTAAAAATATGATATTGCATGTATACAAACCGCTGGATGATCTTTGCCCAAAGTCTTTTCACGGATAGCCAAGGCATCATTCAGGAGATTTGCTGCATCTTTGTATTTGTTCTGGTCTCTAAATTTTAAAGAGTCATAATTAATGCTGAGGATTCAGAAAAGGAAGTCATAAAAACGAAGCTGACTTCAGTTACTGGTCTAAAGATGCTAATACAAAAGAAGACTAATTGAGAATATATTCAGAAATCAGGAAGTAAAAACCTGAAGCCTGTAACTGTGAAGTAATTTGCTGGTTGAGGACAGGCGCTACTACTTTTACACTGGTCCAATTTATACCTCTAGATTATCTCTAAGCGAGTAATCAAGACATGCCCCCTCAATAGACAACAAAAAAAAAAAGTATCAAAAATAGCTTCACTCCCAAAACAAAGGCACAGGCAAAAATGCAGCAACTGGTTTGACTTTTAATATAGGGAGACATATAAATATTGCTGGACTCTCTTGAGGGTTTTAATGAAAAACAGGGAATGGTAAAGAATACAACAGCCAAAAAATGTTAGTCTAAATATTAACAGTTTATAGCCAAATAGTATTTATTTAACTGGTATGTATCTATGTCAGTATACAAACCTGTAAACCAAAGCAAGTATGTTCAACATAGTGGCAACATCAGGATGATCATGACCTGAAGTCTTCTCGAGATCTTCAAGAGCTTGTTTACAGAGAGGTACAGCAACCTCATATCTACCTTGGGAAGCGTACTGAATAACGAGATTATGAAGGGTCCTTAATCTTGCTGGAATTTCATAGCCACCTTGCTGGGCAGCAGCTGCAGCACTGCTATGCTGCTGTTGAACTGAAAGAAATCCACAAGATTTCAAATTGGTTAAAAGATGACTAGTAAAACATCTAACATTACTGCTCAATGACACAAAAATGAGAGTCACTAAATTTCTTCAATACAAAGCATTAATATTAAAACATACTTCACAATAGTCATGCTGTCTTGAACAGTGACAGTGAAAATATGACCATTTTATTTTTCATGCTCTGTTCAGTATAGTATCAGTATTATTTTACACTTCTATTAGCTCAAAGGGCCAAATGTAACAAACCAATGAAGAAAGTACAAAACTATTTCAGCTCAGCAAATCACCAGCAGTTCTCAAGATTATATCATAATTTTGCACTTACAAACATTGCTGTTTCCCTATGGAAAGGAACATTAGCATAGACAAGTGAAATACCCGCAGAAAAGCTCAAATGATTGGTCCTTTTCCCTTTATTCTCCTTCTCTAAAAACATAGTTTTGTTTCCCTTTGTTTGCTATACCAAGGAATACTTAAGGTTGGCACATAAAGGATTAAAACACCTTGGACGCCACAAATAACAGTTGCAAGAGAAAAGGCACTGAGTCATCAAAGCCAGTGTCAGCCTAACCCTCAGGCTTAGCCACTTACTTTCCAGAAGCTCCTAACTTCTGTTTGCTGCAACTCCCACCCTCCCACACCCAACCCTCACCCCCCCCACCTCCCCCTCTAAAATCTACAACCCCTTTTCTCTTCCCCATGAGATTTCTAGGAAGACCGGGAAAATTACCTCTTACTCATTTTCATTAAATTCTAGACAACACACAGGATAGGGGCTCCAGCTGTAAGCCTGACTTTCTTCTCTCCATTCTATTAAGCAAAGAACACTCTCGCAGCAAGTGGGAGCCTTTTTATGTCAGTGGAATCATACAATTCCAAGCCTGTACCCACAATCACTGCCTACTAAAGCACAGCAGCATTTCAGTATTTTTCCAGGAGGTCAGGAAATTACTGAAATGTCAACTTTGTCTTTTGTAAAGCGAAATAAGGTAGATGGACTATGCAGGTACATAAACAGCTTTGCCATTCAACTTTCCTACTACAAAATTCTAGGGAAGGAGGGATGAACTCAGGATGGAGCTCCTGGTCAACACTAACCTATTCTAAAATCTTTGTCTTCCTTCCATCGCTGGGTACAGATAGCATTACCATGCTATCAAGCATGCAGCGTATCTTGTGTATGTAGCCATAAAGGAAATTCAAAACCCAGCTGATTACAAAGGTGGGACCCTTCAGACATCTTTTTCTAAACTCAATTGCCTACTAAGAACCATTATACTACTAGCACAATGCATATACACTACAATATCAATACATTATATAATATCAGCTTTACACCCATAGGAAAAACACACTTTCACTAAGCAAGGCTTATCTATTAACAGCTTCTTTCCAAAAGAAATAAGCTTTCTTACCAAACCTCTACCTCAAACTTCACTGCATATTCATCTGAATACTTCTAGAATGAGTAGTAAAACTAAGGAAGGAACCATAGCAAAGACAAAAGATTACATGAGAAAGAATTCAGAATGAAACCTGCCCCAAAATGTTAAATCAGATCATTAAAAAGGTCATTAACAGAATTCACCACCTGGTCAGACCACCAAAAATCTTCAATGTTTCAGAATCTGCCTCAGTCACTTGAAACAAATCTGTTCCATTCTAAGGACCACAGGAAAGACTGCAGGACCAATTTTAAACTCAAGACAGTCCCAAGAACTTCACAACAGCTAGTAAACTCTCTTTAAAAACCTAGGACCCAGTTCTATAGATACCAATGTATAGAATGTATATCAATGACTGGTTTCCCTATTCTAGCAGAGGCATTCACGACACTGCTGTGTCCCAGAGGGCCCCAAGCACCGATTCATTTTTTGTAAAAAGCATCTTTATATTCTGCATTGCAGAAATACACTAACATTGTTATTTGAAGTACACTTACTTCCTTGTCCTTGGTCATCTTCATCATTGGGAAATAAGTCATCCAAAGGCTCTTTGGTGGAATCCGTATCTTTATCCTCCTACAGAACAACCCCAAACAAATTGTTACACTTAAATCTAAGGCACGAAGGGACAGTCCACTTCATCAGCAATGTTAAAGGAAAACCCCACACCCACAACTCACCAAGAGTAACATTTCTCACAGAAGTTTAATGAAGGTCTTACATTCAAATATATTTACATACTCTGTCCCAAAACAATACAGGACACCTTCAGAAGAGCCAGGAATAGAAATCAGGTCTCCTAGATTTCAGTCTCAATTTAAGCACACAAGAACACATTTGCTATTCTTACAGAGACACTATACCTACTGAAAGTACCCAGTGAAGAGTGAGTGCTACAGAATACAGAATTATCCACTACAGTTTTTTAGTCATAAATGCAGTTATAGATGAGCAAAGGAGAGGAATAAGGAGATATATCTCCTGAAGAAGAATAAAGTTGCACCAGCAACTTTAATTCTGTCACCTCCATTTCTGAGTACTCAACTTCTGCATAAATAATAGATTTTGCAGTTATGATCTGTAAGGTTCAAAAAGAAAAAAAAAACCACACACACTTGGAAGGAGGTTCATCTCCAATAGTCTCCATCTGGAACCATACTAATTTCTGCACAACCCATCAGTACATATTGATTTTTAAACATCCAAAGATCACTCCAAATCCCACAATCATTTAAAATAAAGAAATATATCATCCCTCAATCCTGTTTCTTAAATATGGCGTCTACACAATAAAAATAGTTGAAGTTCTTAGAAAGGTTAATCTCAGTAAGGAATGTGTTCTGCTCCTGGGTTTTCTCCTGTTTTTCTGACTCTCTATTCAATACCTTTTTCCATAGATGACAGAAAGGCAACTGCTGCTGCTGGCATTAAAGTTCAACGGTGGCTAAATGGGTGCTCTGCAAAACCAGCAGATTGAGGGGACTACATCTCGGATGGGAAGTTCATTTCAAGCGTGCTGATTCCAACCTCATACGGAGTATATACAATTGACTGTTTTCAAAGGCTAACAAGAGAGACTGTCCACACAGTTAGTGAAACTATAAAGATGCTTTGCTCCTATTTGCCAATTAAACTTCAAATAACGGTGCTATTTGGGCTATCTGCAGATTACAGTTCAACAGTTGGCACATCAAAATCCTAATGTTCACTCCTCCTGTCCCCTTTCTAAACAGGCTTCACTGGCAGTATTCAGCTACAAATACCAACTCATGAAACAGCACCGAAAAGTTCCACGTGCAAAAGACCAATGGATTTAGTCAAGCAGTTGGTTAAGCATGACTAAAATGCATACTTTCTCAACCATTGTGTTGCTTGAAGTAATTGGTTATGAAAAACTGTTCTTTCCGAGACACAGCTGAAAAGGTCTGAACACATAAAATCATATCTTTCCCTACAGTGCCATCTAACTTAAGAAAACAAAATAAAAGGAAAACCAGAAAGGCAAATAATTCAGAAGTCTTTTTACGTGATAAGTTACTTCTGTAAATTAAACATTAAATTAAAACCTCTGCAAATTTGCTGACGGTACTGAACTGGGAGGAGTGGCCAACAAACCAGAAGGCTGTGCTACCATTCAGTGAGACCTGGACAGACTAGAGAAGTGGGTGAAGAGGAACCATATGAAATTCAGTAAGGGCAAGTGTAGGGTCCTGCACTGAGGGAGGAATAACCCCAATCACCAGTACAGGTTAGGGGCTAACCAGCTGGGAAGCAGCCCTGCAGAGGAGGACCTGGGAATCCTGGTGGACAACAAGCTCTCCATGAGCCAGCGGGGTGCCCTCGTGGCCAAGAAAGCCAATGGTATCCTGGGGTGCATTAAGAAGAGTGTGGCCAGCAGGTCGAGGGAGGTTATCCTCCCCCTCTACTCTGCCCTGGTGAAGCCGCATCTGGAATATTGTGTCCGGTTCTGGGCTCTCCAGTTCAAGAAAGATAGGGAACTACTGGAGAGAGTCCAGCGGAGGGCTACAAAGATGATGGAGGACTGGAGCATCTCTCATATGAGGACAGGCTGAGAGAGCTGGGTCTGTTTGAGTCTTGAGAAGGGAAGACTAAGAGGAGATCTTATAAACACTTATAAATGTCTAAAGGGTGGACGTCTAGAGGAAGGGGCCAGACTATTTTCAGTGGTGCCCAGCGACAGGACAAGGGGCAACAGGCACAAACTGGAACACAGGAAGTTCCATTTGAACATGAGAAAACAACTTCTTTACTTTGGGGGTGACAGAGCACTGGAACAGGCTGCCCAGAGAGGTTGCAGAGTCTCCTTCTCTGGAGATACTCAAAACCCACCTGCAATACTGTGCAATCTGCTCTAGGTGATCCTGCTCTGTCAGGGGGTTTGGAGTAGATGATCTCTAGAGGTCCCTTCCAACCCCTACCACTCTGTGAATCCATTTTCTCTCTCTCTAAGAACAGGTAACACAAGCGGATAGCTAAACATGACTAAGAACATGCAGATGATCACAATCTCTGGCAGAAGGTCGTGAAAGGTGATTCAATAACATCCTATGCTAATGTAAATTCTCAGAGATAAAAGCTACACATTAATTTCACTAGATGAAAATTAAGTATTTTTCTTGTAGTCAAAATAAGCCAAGTTCCCTATGTACTTAGCATCTGTAATTGTTTACATTCCCCACTTAATTTAACTGTTGAATTTACAGAAGGAAATTTTTGGCTTGAAGTTCAGTTCTTCATAGTTTTTTTTAAGCTAATATGATACTAAATAAGTATTTATGGATTTTGACCCTCATGTATTTTATTATCTACAGACAGTGAAGCATTTACTCTCTTAAAATAAGAATAAACTGAAATCTCAGAATCTTTCTGCAAACTAGGTGACACTGGTACAAGGTAAACATTTTAATGACAAGTTTATGTCAGAGACAAATAAAAAGCTTCTATCTGTCATTTCTTGGTAACTAGGCAGATTACAACACAGGTAAATGTAAAGTACTTTTTATTATACAGCTACTTACTGATGGTGAAATATCATCATCGTATTTTTTTAATTGATTCATGAATTCTAGATGTTTCTTCTCTTCCTCCAGCTGAGCCACAGATTGCTCACTTTTCTGTAGTTTCTGTTGTGTATTGGCTAGCTCATCCCGTAGCCACTGATTTTCCTGGCACAGCCGGCGAACCTGAGCACGCAATTTCTGCTTCTCCGATTCCACTGCATTTAAGTGATTTGACAAGGCCATCATTACCTAAAAAGCAGAAGGTGCCACATGACATACTTCCTCTACAGTGCAGTTCTATATTGAATATAAAAGCCTCTTCCTATTTAAAACCTATGTCAGCTGTGAAATCTGGTAAACATTCAGATTTCTCTTCTTTGTTTACCTGGTTCTCACTTTTCCTCTAAACTGTTTTAACATTTGTTCAGCCAGAATTAACCAAGAGGAGCTCTTTACTAATGATTGTTTTCCAAGATGCTATCAGAAGTCAAATTGGTTTAGAATTCCCTGAAGATTACATATAATCGTAAAATACATGAAAAATTTGAACTAGAATTTAAATACTGAAATGGAAATCTTTGTTCCACTGACATGAAATGGAGCAGTAACACTTTTAATGTGAAGAATCACAAAAATAACTTAAGAACTAACACAGAGTTCCAATTTAAGAGCTTTCAGACAGGAAACTACTCATATATTTGCTTACAGTTCATAATTATGAACCTCAGTATAACAATACTACTTCAAAGGGACAATTATACTGCTGAGAACTAAATGTGCAACTGAACACAATTTATATAAGCGCTTTATATATACATATCATAAGCTTAAGTGTGCATTCAATGTGTTTGAACAGTCATTAAGGACAAAAAATAGAACAGCCACAAAAGCAGTGTATTTTGATTTTTTTTTTTGTTTGCTACACAAAGTTAAACAAAAAAGGAGTTTAAGTGAAAGCCAACCACTATATACAGAAAATATTCTCCTTTCACTGTCTGTGTATTTTCCCCACTGATGATACACCTAGAAAAGCTGATAGCAATCCCAGGAAGCACACCTTGTAAGAACAGGCAACTAGTGATAATAAAAATCTTTTAGGTAAGTTTGACATCCCCAAGTTATTAGTATTTCGCTTCCTCAATTTCATATTTCCTTAAAGTTACCTTGAGGTGTTTTTAAACTAAGTATTTCATGTGAAACAGATGGTGTCCTTAGCTGAAATTTCAGGTTTCAAAAAAATACATCAAGCCTTTAGAAACTATTTTTTCCTATAAAGATAACATAAAACTCCAGATATAATTTCCTAGTATCAGTCCAAATCTCCAGACTTCAGCACCTACCTATTTACAAAATCAAAATTGTCAATAATTTATATTACTTGGCCTACTCCGACAGTTGTATTTGTAACATCAGGAAGTATATTTAGGAAATTTGTGATAATAGGGTCAACATATTCAAACGACATTCTACAAGCTACAATGACAAACTAAAATCCTTAGTAATCAAACTTTTCTTTCAGTTAATTCTAGAGAGTTAATTCAGCAAAGTCACTTTCATTTTCATGGAAATAACACTTGTGTCATCAGACCTACATCCATGTCTCAAAAACATCTATAAAGTACTTTCATATCTCAATTTAAATCCCATAAATAATAATTAAAAAAAATTACTATACATTGTTACAACCCACAGCGTGCAGGAGAAGTAGGCCTATCAGGTCTGAGAGTAGTCCTTTGAAGTGCAATTGCTTTCCTAACAAAGGCAGTAAATGCAAGCCACCACAGTTCACAAAACACCAGGTCAGGCAAACAAGGCAGTAATATCTGCAATTGAGGCTGCTGAATCCGACAGAGCCAAGAATCTGAACTAGCTTTTTGGAGTCCCAATACCATGTCAAAGTTGAGAGAGAAGCTACTCACTCACAGGTGTTCCACAAACACCCATTAAAGGTAACTCAGCTATTGCGATTTTATCCCATATATCTTCTAGTATTTTTTCCAATACGAGGGATCAAAACTTGCACAATATACCAATGCCTGACAGTCTGTACCATGATGTTCAGGGGTTCTACATTCCCATGTCTGGTAACCCGCATTTGTTCATTCTCTCAGGCCTCAATTCACCGTGACCCAATGCATACCACTTCCAGATCACTGAAGGGCAGCTCGATCCAGATGAGAAGACTGAGCACAGTTATAGACCAATATAAAGTTTATTAATATAACGTTAACTAAGTGGAATTTTCAACTCATTTGCGAACAACTCTGCCGTTTTATACTGATGACAGTGTTGCATCACATCATTTCAGGTTTTTGAACTAGTACAAAATACCCTAAAGCTGGACTGTAAACATAGTCCTGACATCCTGACTAAACATGCATCATCTCACTCATCTTCTGCAGACAATACCTTCATTAACTAAAACAGTTCACAGAAGTTAGCTCAGGAGTCCTTTCTTTGACACATCAGTGAAAGTTGGTCAGATTCTGTACTCGATTCTTAACCTTTAAAATGTTTTTAGATTCAATTTTGGTTTAGTAAAATGTTCAATAAACATTAGAGATTCCTCAGCCCCAGGAGCATTGTGAGCTACTATAAAGTATCTCATAATCAAGGGAATATGAACATGAATTTAAGGTTACAGCAGAGCTCAAAGGTTGGAGAAAATTAATTTATTTCTGTGTGTGTAAGACCTCCCTATACAATAATTTATAGTTAAAATGCCAATGCTCAGTTCTTGAGCTGCTCAAACATTACCTGCCTATTGCCATGGAAAAGTCTAAACAGAAAATAGCCACTGTCACACCGAAGTAAAGAGGAGCTCAGTTATCAGCTTCAGTGCTTTAATGCTGATGCATAATTAGTTCTGTAACACAGCAAGACAGTACCTACCTTTATTAATTACAGCAGTGTTTTTCCTTAACATACAGTAACAACATAAATGTCCTAGAACATTACTAATATTCAGTAAGGCACAAATAAGTCCTCGAAGTCCGAAATGCTTTATTTCTACTGCAATTTACCTGTGCTTCACTAAGGCCAAGCTCCAGCATTTCCAGTGACTTTCGAATCATGTTTGATTTTTCTTCAACCAGGTTAGTTTCATCATCTTTCTTCAAACATTTCAGTGTTTCAAGTAAGCTTTGTAAAATTGAATTGTGTTCATTCTTCAGTGCCTCTAGTCCATTAATCACTTGCTTGGTTTTGGCAATGATTTCATCTTGAGTAAGCTTCTCCAACTTCTCTTCCTTTAAATACACCATTGTGGACATGTTTTCATACATTCTGAAATGGAAGAGTACGCTAGTTAACACAAAAGTAAAAATAAAATAAGTAATTTTCTGTAACTGAATAAAACTTTCCTTTAAGAAGTCATTAAAACATACAAATCTGAAATGCTTATTCAGAATGCAATGATATTTTTGCACAACTTCTACAGTGTTTTAAGTTCTGGGTTTGAACAGCATTTAAAGTTTTCCAGTTTCTATTTCCAGAGCTAATATTAGCACTAATTCATAAGCCAAGCAACAACTGAAAATAAAATCTGTATTGCAATATGGCAGAAGAATTTCTAATGAGCACATGAGGCTGCATCTCCAGGATGTGCAAAACCAAAGTAGCTGGTGTATAAAAGATATACTATAATAAAGTTATTTGCAGATATCACTGATCTACAACTATCTTTACAAATATCCACAAACTAGAGCTTGAGAAATTTGAAGAAATACAATCCAACCCTCTATAAGGGTTGATCAATCAGTCAATCATGAGAAAAATCTTCCTTTTCCAGTAAGAAGGGAAGACATCTTCATTCTTTTCCAAGGGCTACAAATGTTATCACTACATATTTTGAAAACAACTGCCCCCTAAGATTACTTTACATTCATTATTGTAATGCCACAGTTCCACACAGACATTCAATTGTCTATAGGTCTAGATGCAGCTGTTTTGACAAAGTTGCAACAGC
This sequence comes from Aramus guarauna, assembly GCA_013400195.1. NCBI lineage: Eukaryota > Metazoa > Chordata > Aves > Gruiformes > Aramidae > Aramus > Aramus guarauna. The sequence goes on from VXBL01003109.1 coordinate 210,904, forward strand.
TGTCTCATGCTGGAAAAAATGGTTTGTATAACACAATCCTTGACGAAACATTTCACTGTGCCATTTTGTCAGTACCTCATGCACTACATTAAGGCTAGCAAATTTCTGGATGATTGTAAACATCTCTACCAAAGGCAAATGAAGACCCAAAAAAGTTTAGAAACTCAGGTAACTTTATATATACTGGTATTGAAGTGATAAACAAATGTAACAATATAAAAATACAAATAGAAGACATGGAAACCACTTGATCCTTTTACAATGCCACTAGAAAAATGTTCTATAATGAAAATAAAGAATTGAGGAATTGCTCCTTTAAACTTAAGATATTTATATCTTCAAGTGTACCAGGAAGTATAAATTAGAATAAAGTAGGAAAGATTTTTCAAAAGCAATATATTATCACATCTATATGAAGACACTTGGGGAAGCTTTAGTAACATAACATTTAAAATTAATTAGCTAAACTGTGTTAAAACTCTGTACAGAAACAAATCTAGTTTCAGAAGAAAGCAAAAAAATTACAACCACTTAAATCTTGAATAAGAGTGCTATAGGGAATATGCATATATGCACCACTTCATGACAACAGCCAAAGGATGTGCTCCTATGCTCTTGTATTACATTTAAAAAAAAAAAAAAAAAAGAAGAAGAAGAAAGGAGATTGCACTTTCTGTTTATATACACTCAAATGACCTCCTGCAATGCGACACCTAACAGGCATAGCCATTTGTCACAAGAGCTGTACACTACACTGGTTTATTTTGTAATGATCTATTGTCTGAAAACACAGATAATTTGGGGAAGCAGTGAATTTGGTTTTACCACAGTTTAATACAAGAACTTAATATTCACAAATATACGCAAGAGCGTATTCATCTGTATAAAACATCTAATGTTGCACAGCAAAAGAAATAAACTCACCAAAACCTGATGAGCAGAATATTTACACATTTCCCATTTATAACCTCAGAATTATTACCCAGAATGCTTAGACATTTTTAAAGCACACACTCTCTAAAATTGTGTATAAAAATGAACTGCAATTTAATGTAAGCCAAATTTGTAAATAAATGCTTCTAACATGCAGAGTCATATAAGAAACTGCCATGGATTATGCTAACTTCAGCATACAGCTGAACCCTAATTATTGCCAGCAGGCTTTCATGCCTTCAATTAACCATTTCCATCCTGAATGCAAAGAACTGAACTTTGATCATAAGGGAGTAAGAACAGCAGAGGACATCTAACAGATGGGGACTTCCATTTTGTATTAGAGAAGTTCTGAGAAATGTGATTTTTAAATACCTACAGTTTTTCTACAACATTCCAAAATAAGTACGTGATCATTTGTCTCTCTCATATGAACAGCGGTAGCAATTCCTTCTGTGTGCTTCAATATTTTGTAGTCATCCTACACCAAAGATAGAAGGTGGGGGGCGGGGGCTGTGTGCATCTATAGATACTGTTTTAAAAAATTGCACATTTTAACCACCACAGTAGAAGTTAAATGAATTCTAGGTAATGTACGCAGATAAACTAACAACCATTTGCTGTTACAAAAAGAATACACAAGAGCAAGAAAGTAATACCAAAAACTACATTAGGCCTTGCAATGGTCGTGCCTTCATGCAAAAAGAATATAGCAGCCTGGGAAGTACCTATCTGAAATCCAGCCAAAAGACACATCTGTGTGCACAATTACATCTATGGTGTGAAATGGACACTAATTTATTACTATAAGGAAAAAAGGTTGTCAGATCATAGAATCAGGCACACAGCTGTGGCTGAATACACTGAATCACAATTAACGAAGGCTAAGCCAAAAGAAAGGAAAAGTACATTTAAATCCAATGGAGCAAAAACATACTTGCAGCCCATCACAACAGTAGACCTGTTCTTTGCTCTTTGTCCCAATCCAGTGTGTCAGATTTTTAAGTCTCTACCAAGAATTTTAAAACTCTAAACCAAGCGTAGCCCTAAGCTTTCACTGCCTCAGAGGTACCATACCAGTGCAAGCAACTGTACTGGAGCTGGGGTGAAGTCAAAAGCTACTTAAAGACACAGATTGATTTGAAGGTCCAGGCAGCCTGGGAGAGAGATTCTCAAGTCTCCTCTAGTGAAAACTGTTAGAAGCCTCATCTGTTCCATTGACAGGAAGAAATATTTCTGCATAGGGTTCAAAGGTCTGTTTTAAATGATCTCTGTATAAAACACTACCAAAAATTTGGACAATGCTGTTCAGAGTTTTATAGATTATGCTTGGGAGAATTATTTAGAAAATGGGAAGATAACAAGCATGTAATTTATCATGCTGATTCTGTGTAGGAGTAAGATTAATAAATCAATATCTAATATCTTTTAAGAGCAGCATGGAGGTGTGGTGCTATTTCCATGATTTTTTAAAAAACTTTTTTACAAAAGGGCATTACCTATTCATCAAACAAGACCATATTTGAATACATAATCATACAATTAGTTTTGCATAACCTGAGGCAGCAAACCCCATACAGGAAGCAAAAAGGTTAAGTTTGTATGCAGGAAGCAGACATGCATGTATACAGAAGAAAAGAGACAAAACCTACCATGTCTTTCTATTGTCACTTTTCAAAAATGTTAATTCTTTCTGACTATTTTTTCCCCTACAGGAAAAAAAAAAGGCATAGTCAAAGGCTTCTTAAGCTCCTGTCAGTTTTATCCTGTAAACAGTCCACTGCACTGGAAATTTGACCTGTTATAGGGCAAGAATTCTAGATTGAAATATTAACTTTTAATTCAGTGTACAATTGAAAACAAAAATTTAAGATGCACAAAGGTTTCGTTGGAAAACAGGATTTTGGACGAGGGGAAAAAATATGCAGTGCAGCCAGTTACAGTCTAGCCAGCTGGCTTAAGCAATTCATGTATCATATTAAATATATGCCTGTGTAGATCCTGAATATTACCTTTCTGGTTTATTTATCACAACATAGAATATGCCAAAGTACAAAAGTAACACCACTTTCCAAAACTTAAAAAAAAAATAAAATCAAGCAATTTTCTTCAAACACACAAAATTAATGAACTTGGACAGATCAACATAAAGCACCCTACAATGATACCTACTAAAGAGGTTTTTTCAGAATTTTAGAACATGAACTCCAATCTAAGAAATGGATTGAGAATAGCAAGAATCTGAACCAAAGAAAGCATAAAGAAAACAGAGCCAAGCCTACTGTCTTTCAGTCATGTAACTGCTGGGATAATGTCATCATGTACAAGCAACTTAAGTGGCTGTATCTTTAGTCAGTTTAAGTATTTTGTTATCCATAAAACTTTTGAACCAATTGCAGTAGTAATGCTGACATCACAGTTTGTGCTTAAAATCTCCTACAGATATACACACATTAGAGCTAGCTACTTAAGCTCTTCAACTTGTATTTAAGGATCTCAAACATAAATAGCTTTTCCTACTCAACTACCTTAAAAAAAGCAACTTTTTCCTGCAGATCACCTCAAGGAATTCTTAAGCCAAAACACATAATCATATGAATCCTTCTTTGCATAGGAAAACTTATCAAGAAAGAATATTTTTCTAAGAAACCCACAAGACTATTTTTTTTCCTTGACTAAAGATTAGTATGGGTCCTAAAGACAAATAAACAAACAAATAAAACAGTTCTATTTTTTTTTATTTTTATTTACTTGTCATATATCCCTCTAGAATTCCCTTTCTCAGTATTGATATTTTCATTATTTAATAGTCAGGTTTCAGGCACTAAAAGCTTGGAAGATAAATTTTTAATGTATCTAGTGTCTGATCATTACTGTTTTAAAACACAATTTTAAAAAAAAAAAAAAAAAGGTCTGTAAACTGCTGTGGCAAGTCAAATTATCCCTAACCTTTTTCCTCTGAATATACAGGTAACGGCAGGATATCTGAAAATTACAGAATAATGTATCTGCATACTAGAAAAAGTAAATCATCTTCCTAACAGGAAAAGCTACTATAAGCCATACCTACAGGCCCTGCCATCTACGAGCACTGCAAATTCCACAAGTGCTATATAGATGTTGTATATACCAATTTGAGCTGTTTGTATCTCTAATATGCACCTACCAGTTCACTGTTTCGTAACAACCAGTCTATTCAGGGCTTTTAACCCTAATTTCACTCTTAGTTTCTCCTTAATTAAATGCCAAGGCTCAGTGTCCTACATCTGGCATGCACTTGTTTCATTTTGTATTAGCTACAAATTACAAGTCATTAATTCCCTGCTCAGACCAAGAACACATCTCATTACATCACAGAACGCACCATCTTGAAATACTAAGAGCTGCTTTAACTGCTAATCTTCGTAATGTGGAAAACTGCCTTCTCAAACAACCCTCTAAAGATCACAGGCCTTCCAAGCACAAAAAGAAAGTCACCAACAAAGGCAAGAGATTAAAACGAGTCTGCTGAGGGACACGAGTAGCACGTCAAACACCACGCTGCCTGCACCCCTTCCTAACAAGGCAGCTCAGCAACACACGCTACTGAGAAATGGTGAGGATGAATCTCCCATGAGTGTCTTTCATACACAGACTAGTTTGAATATATTGCTATTATGGTTTACAGTCAAAAATCACAAAGTCTGAAAGAACAATGGTTAATTTTTTTTTTTTTAAATCTAAGATGCTAATTTCTCTTTCTCTGTGAAGCTATTTCTGCTATCACAAGTCTTATTCCCTAACATAAGGAAATTTATAATTGTTCTCTTTCGACTCGCTCTCCTTTTAATTAAAAGGATTCTTTACGCTCAGAAATTTTATTCCAATACATTCATCTCTAACCCCACAAAAGAAACAGAGTAGCTTTTTCCTCTTGACATATTCAGGTCTGTAGCTGAACTGCCAATGCTATCTATCACTCCTTTCATTATACTATATTTGAATCCACATGTGACTCTGCAGAATAGAAAATCTTAAACTGCACCTGCAAACAGTGTCCTGTTGGAGGTCAGACTTAAGGTACGCTTGCTGACCCAGTTCTATAAACAGAATACTGCTGCTCCTCTGTACTGCCTCAGGTTTCCAAATAGTGATCTCAGAAAGCGTCTTCACAATTCAGCACGCATCTACACAAGCTACCATAAAAATAACTCGGTGAGAACAATTAGTGGCACATACTGGAGGCTGTAAATCACTGACCAGAAACAGATAAGAAGATGGAGTTGCACATGAATCATTCTAGGATTCTATCACTAGTAGCCAACATGAAGCTATGATAAGTTCTTTAGAACACACAACGTTGTTTGAAAAAAAGAAAGAAAAAATGAGTCCAAGGGGTTCAATCAACTTCCACCTAGTAAGCACCTGAATTTAAAAAAAAAAAAAACAAAAAACTTATTGTCCTCCTTCTGCCAGCCTTCAACTAAGAGCTAACCCTGAATGCAGAAGTCTGCCCTACCACTTGGTTTAAAATGAAGGTATGCAAGGTAAATACTATAAAAAGGGCATTTGTAATCATTTAATGTCAAGAGCACATATCCAAAGAAAAGCTTAGAATCATGTTTCCAATTTAACCTACAACCTCAACACAAGGCACTTGTGTTGGCTAGCAAACTGGACAAACACTCATACTTTGTAAAGGTTTGACATCTATAAAGGTAAACCCACAAATTTCTGAAAAAACACACAATAAGTATAGAACAGCTTGACTAAAAAGTCTAAAACACAAAAATACTTGAAGACTGGCAGAGATTTCCACCTAACATGGCTGTTGCTTTTCTATTAAGACTGCCAGGTGCAGTCATACCTGTCAGGGGGAAATCTTTGAATCCTTTGGAAGATTAAGAAATTATGAAGGAGAAAAGCAGGCTAACAAATTATATTTCCTAATAAAAGGGATGATAGCAAAAATAGCTCCTCTAAAACCTGTAGCAAGGGTGATGCAGACAACACTCTCTGAGAAAGCACAAGCTATGAAGATTTGCACTGCTGTGGAGTCCTTTTATTTAGATTTCTATAGCGTGCTACATCAACACTAATGAAGCGTATACTGTTTCTTAGCAATCACATCTGCATTTTTGTAAGTAACAATCAACACTATTTTGAAATAAACACTTTTGCACATTTTAAGGATAACTGCCAAAAAAATTTCAGAGTCATTTCAGCCTTCCTTCTTTTGTAGCAAGTAAACTACTTTCACTGAAATTATGACTTCCTGCTGAAACAGTTAATTCAGTAAAAAATCCTTGCACAGTGTAAAAGCATTCAGTGGCATAAAAGCGTCCTGTAACTACACAGATTATTCTTCCTCTTAAAAGAAAAGGTTATTACGGTGTCAATCCCTTGACAGTACTCCACTGAATAAACACAAGCTACTATCTAGGCATTTCAATTACCACAATACAGTCAAATCTGTATTCTTTTAACTGCAGACAATCCAGATGACTGGCCAATCTAACTATTTCCAAAATCTCTTTTAGATTCAACCATATCTGGAATTCCATCATGCAGCGGACTGTGGCCAAATCCCACCTTGCTCTTCCTCAGATGATATGGCTCCCACTCTACACGTTACTATGCCTACCCCATTATTTGTGTAAAAGGAATCAAGGGAAAGCATCCTCCTTCTGGCCTGTCTCATCCACTACATTTTACCTTTCTGAAGTACTAAAAATAGATAGCGATTAAAACACAGAATAGTGACATATCCTAAAAATCACAGTGGATTACTCCTCCTCTGAAATGTGGCATCTGCTTGGATACTACAATCAGTCCACATGTATCGTGAGCACGCAAGAGAAAAATTTATTCTCTGTATACATTCCCAAGTCCTTCCAACATCTCAGGTTTCAAATGAAGCTTGATGCTCCTATGCATTTGTTACCACATCAGAGATTACTCTTTGTCAAAACTGAAGCAAGTACAAGAGAAGTCTGACAAGCGTGTGTTTAAGGCAGTTTAGTGGACCCAGGCAGGAGTCTAGAGGAACTACACCAAAAGCCATACTTTCAAGAAGGTACATGCTTAGTAACTCTTTGTTAATCAAGGTTATTATCATCTCTTACAGGCTGGTGGTATGTACCTTCCTTACTCTAAATCTGAAACAATATACTTATTAAATATCCTCAGACCTGTGGCAAGATCAAAACCCCATTCTTTTCCAGAGTAATAAAATGGAAGACAAACCTCTTTCACTGTTTGGTAGTCTTGGGCAAAGAGCTCTAATGTCAACTTGTTAATTTTAGTTATGTCCATGCAATTTCTGAAGACAGACTGCAAATCGCAGTCTCCTACCCCTTGGAGCAAGGGAGTTGTCTCTGTTTTGCATTACTGCTGTGTCAACAGCAAACAGCGTCTGTTGATCTTCTTCAAAGCTAGCACTTCCTTAGTTTCTTGTGAGCACTAATAAACAGCCACCAACAGACCTCAAGAAAGCACAGGATTTTGCCTGTTCACTAAAACACTGACACAACATACCAGTCTGGGCTACACAGAATTTGCCTTGTGCTTATGACCACAAAGCCCACCTCTCTGGAGCGTTTTAACAAAACAATCATGACTGTATTAAGAGTAGTTACATGAAGACAGAATAAACATACTTAAATGCATCAGAAGGCAGAAGTTGAACCATTTTAGAAGTCATTATATTTACACTTAGCTACTAAAAATGCCTGTCACAAGCATCAAAGATACATCATGAAAAATCAAGGCTAATTATTAAAAAAAAAAGTATTGTAGGTTTAGTATTTTGTAGTTACGAAGACCAGCTTCATAAATTAACTACTTTAAGTGGATTGAAAGGAAATGTTGACTCTATTTTTAAAGAAATACTGTCAAGACAGTTTGAGTTACAAATCCATCATCATTACAAAATTCCACAGTTTTTACCCTCACTATTCCAAGAGTCTACATTTATTTCTATGTGGAAATGGCACTTGGCTCTTCATGGACGTGCCAACTTGTGCAACCATTTCTTCAGTTAATCTTGAGTCTTGATAAGACATTTTTAACAGACTGATTCTAGCTGGTGAGAGTGTCTCTTTGGGACTGGAATAGAGAGGTACATTAACATCAAAGTGTTCTCAAAGATACATGTCTTACAATTTTAAGCTGTCAATAGCGTAGATGAAACATTTTTTGAGCTTGACTCTAGTTCTTTCATTTTGCATTGTTATTTTTGGACAAGAACTGCTTTATTGACTAATCAAACTAAGCATCCATTTATGTTATCTATTCATCTTAACTCTAAATAGCACTTAGGTAAAAGCACAGGAAGGTTCCCATCGAATCAGACTTCCATAATACATTAAAAACCCCATCAGCTTCCACTTACTAACATCAGACCCATAATCTTAACCAAATCTACTTTTTATGGCATACCTATAACCATTAAAAAAACACATGCAGGAAGGGCAGAGAAGGCCACATCTTGCCTCCTATTACTGGATCTGGGGAGCTTTACTGACAGTTTACTCTGAGTACAGATTATGTTGCTCTTAAATGCTTGAGGACATTGAAGAGAAGGGTTATTTGAACCAAAATGAGAAAACCAACAATTTTTTATGCAGACATAAAAGGAACATCCACTAACATCGCTTCAGCACACGCTAGCCTTTAGGCTTAACAAATCCTTAAATGCAGTTTTGAAGCTATGTAATGGTTCATGTTAAGATGCAGAAACTGTGCAGTCTCCCTTCAAGCTTTAGTGAAAACAGCCCCCATCTGCTTAGCCTTCCACACAAAAAAAAAAAAATCCAAACCCACCAGTCTAATTTTTCCAAAATTACTAGAGAAAGAGAGTTGCATAGTTAAATAGTTCATGCATTATCCTTAGTACTGAGAAGGAATTAACTCTACCCCATTAAACATTACATCAAAATTTAGACTTTCAATGGCAATCACTGTCATCAGACTAATACTTGCAAATTTCATTTCATAGGAACTACAGCAAATGTATCACTGACTGTTTCTTAGCTACACCAGCAGTGAGCTGATTTGGCTGTAAGGTTGGGAATAATTTCCTTGTTAAACACTCCATAATCTGCAGGGCTTACTCAGATGGTCCAAAATACTGGCTGTGGTAACAACACTAGCGTGACAGATGAAAAAAAAATAAAAAAATCATAAGCATATTTCCATGCCATTTGTTAACATAACAACTGGGTGGGGATGAAGATTCAATGGCCACACAAACTACAAGCAGGCACTGTAATTCAAACCCCATTGGCTGTTGCTTTCGGAAATACGCTGTACATCTTTGCTCTCTACCTGCATCCTGCACGAATTCCAAACTTAGAAAATTTTTCTGAAGTTAAAATACCGCTGTTAGAATACTTGTGTGCTCTGAAACCAACATGCAGCACATAATTTTAACTTAAAAGTACTGTGAGAGAAATTGATACTAAGTGAATAAAAAAAAAAAAGACTTAAAAGCAGAGTAATTGAATCATTAATCTGCCCTTACCTCTTTTCTGAGCAATGGAAAGGAGATGTAATTAATTAATGGCAAATTACTGGGACGCTAAGTCAAAGTCACCCTGTGGTGCTTCTTGCCTTTTCAAAAGATACAGGATGAATAACAAATCTTTGAAAAATGAGGACATCTGGCTAAGACATCTATCTGTACCATAACAAAATCTTTCACATCATCTCCACGTGATTTCTTAAGCCCTCAGGAATGCCCACCAAGCACCAGCATTCTGCATTTCACAACAGTCCCAGATAAGAACCCTATAGAGCAGTTTTATCACATCCTCTCTTAAATGTAATTCTGCATTACAGTAGGCATAGCGATTGGGTTTGCACACCAAACCTTCACAATATAGACCACTCCTCAGAATGAACCCATCTTCCCAAGGATTCATTCATTCATACCTCTAGTAAGACCTCCAGGTCACTATTATGTGCTGGTACACTGCCAAACATCATCATGACTCCTGTACTTCATGACCTCCGTATTTCAACACAGCAATATTCATTATACCGAACTAGGCTACATCCGGGGAAATTGTAAATATAAAAAATAGTGCATTCTTGTATCTTCCACACATTATTGCCTCCTATGTACAGGAGAACTTAGAGACAGAAATGGCCATCATTTGGTCTGGCTTCCTGCACCCACAAGACCATGGACATTCACTCATTAAGGCTACGGTCAGTAATGCTACTCATGCAACCATACATTTCATTCTCATCCTCCATCATGCCAGCACAAGCACTCCTCTCCATAATAAATCAAACCAAAATTCTGTGCCTTTTACTGGATTATTTTTCAGTCAGAGGTGAGGGGACAGAAGAGGATCAGGTCCAGGACACAAACACACCCAAAATACACCTACTTCACCATGCTGCCGTGCAGCAAGCTGTGTCAATGGAATGAGGACACAGCACAAGTGGCATGAGTGTGAGACTACATAAACCAGCACTGAGACTGAAGAAAAGTTCAGCTATATCCTTAGACATTGATTATATATTACTGTTCTGTCAGCAAAAACATTTTAGGAGGTTGCTGTCCTCCTCCTATCTCAAACTAACCTCCTCTATATCCTCACAGATTACTATCCCACTAGTTGCTTTAATCTGACTACACATAGCCACTCCCTGCGCATAGGCAGGGTGGGGGGGAAGAATCCTACTTTTTTAAGCAACATTTCTCCCTCTAAACACGCACTAAATATGATTGGGGGGAGAGGCAGGGAGGAACATCCAATTTAAAACCATGAACAAATGAAATGTTATAGGTGAGCGTGTAGTAAAATTCAGTTGTGCAAAGACCAGAGGTATGAGGGAGTAACAGCAGTCTCCCTGAAATAGAAGCTGCTCAAGCTGGAAGAGACAGGTACAACTGCAACTTTCCTACACTATTCAGCCTGACATTGTTTGATAAAGGAACATCCATAAAAGCAGTCAATCTTAAACACAATAATCTATTCGGGGGGGGGGGGGGGGGGGGGGGGGAGAAGG
>VXBL01003109.1:235139-342735 GCA_013400195.1 Aramus guarauna
CAGTTATCAACATTATTCCCATCACAAATCCAAAACACAGCACTATACCAGCTACTAGTAAGAAAATTAACTCTATCCCAGCCGAAACCAGGACACTAATCCTACACTATTCCTGCTCCTTGTGTGATTTAGACAACCACAAAACTTGGCTTCTATGTGATAGTTCTGCCCAGGACCTCCACAGGGTCAATCTGTAACCTAGCCCATCCACACTTAGTGGGATGGGAGGATGTGAAAGGAGGTCTTAGAAACTAGCCTTGTGGGTGTCGATTTCTGACAAAAGGAATTCCTGATATATCCGTGTATAGGCGTTTTAGAGACCAGGATATTTAAAAAAAAAACAACAACAACAACAAAAAAAAAAACCCCACCACCCAAAACCAAACCAACAAACCAACAAACAAACAAAAATCCTGCAAGGGGATGTTGTTAATTTGTCAGGTTTGACAGATACTGCTGCATCACATCATGTTCTGAAGGTTTTCCTTGTGCCAAAAGGCTAGACTCGATTTAGGTAATTTATGCAGAAACTAGCTAAGGAGAAGGCAGTTACCTCATCAGTATGTAGATCATCACAGATATTCTGAGGCTACCATTTTGCTTCAGAGGACAAATCATTGAAGACAGGCATTTAAAGCAGGACTCCTTGACCTTCGAATTTGGTGGCCAGCTGGCCATAGGACAATACACAGAAAGTAGAGCTCATCATAATTTTTTTCAAGGAAAAAAATCTGTGCTGCCACGATTCTCTACAACACCAGCATCCCCTAAAACACCTGGGCTGTTTGAGGTGTTTGGATTACACAGAGCAGTTCATTCCACATCAGTTAACAACAGTCTCCTGGGGAAGTTCTGGGGCATTGCTGAAACATGCCATATGCAGTCCTTTAGATTTTGAATTTGTGTACTCTAACATAAAATTATTCCTTAGTATTTAAAATAATAATTATGCTTTAATGAAAGCTGAAATACATTTAAATTGTTTCAAAGGCATATATAGCGCAGCTTTACATAGTTTATCAAACCCTACATATTGAAAATAATGTAACTGTAAACAGGAACTGAAACATGCCTCAATAAACACTAGGAGAAAGCTGGGAACAACTGATATATATAAATTAGCCACGAAAGTGAAATGCACTGCCTACACAGTGTTACACTTGTTATTACATGCTGAAAGGCCACAAAGTACACCATCACCATATGTTTGAAACCCATCATGACTCACACGAACAAGCTGGTGAATAATAGTATCTTCCTTCATCAGTGTATAAACCGGCCAGAACTCTACCCAGTAAATGGTTCTGTTGTGGGCAGCAATTGAACATGCCCTGTATCCTTATAATTAACTACAGAACCATAAAAATGTTACTGCCAGGTTTATCATGCACCGATGCAGAAAGCACTCTAAATATCTTTAAAGGAAGGTTCGCACATTTGTCATTTCCCATCCCACGCATTTTGCAGCCAAAGGAGGCTGGAACGCCGTGTTACTGGCAGTCACATTAATTTCACTCACCTTCTTTCGCTTTGAATTTTTGGTTGTGAACTCTGCTGCATAGTGCCAAAACCCAGAGTTCATACTGCAAATAAGTGAGATTGCTTTTCTAATTTACATATAATAGAACTAAAAGTTGAAATGACATTGCTAATGACATATGAAATTGAACATTGAGTGCTAAAGTGGCTGTTAGCTAATACCTATAAATTATAGACTCGACAGCAAGACATAAGCTGCTTTGCTGCTTTTAGAGAAAGTGCAAACCTCATGATTGAAAAGCCTCAGAAAAATCTTCCTCAGACGGAAACACGCCCTGTCCAGTGGCAGCTCTTCAGCCACATTCTCCCAGCATCAGCCTATTTTACTCCGTCCTGTGGCAATCGGATTTATGGCTGCAACACCGTGGTAAGTGTAAGCGTGCCCTGCAAGTCTCCAGGTGTCCCACTGGATAAACCCCTCTTTTCCGAGCAGGAAAAGCAGCACCAGGGAAGAAAAAACAGAGGAGCATAGCAAATTAATTCACTTTGAGCATCTCTTGTCAATTAAAATTGCTCTATAATATCCTATGGCAGAGCTGATTTTTTCCTTTGAAGTGAGCTTGAATTCTCTTTTGACACAAATTAGCACCTGTGGCTATTTACTCCTGTCAGCTCAGTATTTTGTTCTGGGGTTTGTGGTGAAATTTTTCACGTGGCCTGAGGAAACTGGAGGTTTTCCAGACATGACTTTGAAAGTGAAATATTATTTTGGTAAATGTGAGAAGATTGGTAAATCCAGAAGACATTTTTTTATGTATTCATTGGAATTTAGTTTCCATTTTGTCTTTCAGTCTCGTACAGTTTTGGACAAATAAGAGTTTTCTACCTAAGTATTTATAGTTTCTACAGGTACTAAGGTCAGAACTACCTTGACTTGGTTTGTTACAGAATATTTATGCTGTGTCATACTATCTATTTTCTATATGACACTCCAGAATAATAAAATCACTTGGAAAGCAATCAAGGCAGTCAAGTAATCTCTTTTGAAATTTGCAATTCACAGATTTTGCCTTCTAGTATAGCTTTGACTACAAAGTCTGTTTTGAAAAACACTCTGCCCCCCTCCAAAGAATCCAGACTTCTAATTATTCAAATCATTTTAGAAGCGAAAATCTGTAACTTTTCTGGAACATTTTAAAAACAGCCAATGTATGCTACACACTGATCATCATATAAAAAATTTTCCGCAGCAGGGATTTATTACAAAGATGGAGCTAAAATTTGTCAACAGGAAGTTCTTTAACAATGAGATATGAGTAGTGACTTGAATTTCTTAAGATTCTGAAACTTGCATTTTGCCTGTTTATGTGTTTTGGCTCATCTGATAAAAGTTACGCACAGCCAATTCTGCAGCTGAATCACATCAGTGGGTTCTTTGGAGGCAGCGACGCGACCAGAGTACTGCTGAATGCCAGCAATGCTTGACTAGCACGGAGGCTGCTGGAAACTCATTGCCAGTCACCGTCCATCAAAGTAGCTTCAGGGCTGCTCCAGCTTGGGCTGAGTGCTAGTTGCCTCCCAGCAGTCTCGTGAGATAGATGCAGTCATTCTTGCTGCCTCTGCCATCTCAGGGCCCGGTCACAACACACCTGGGCCCACTCCTAAGGATGAAAACCTGCATGCACCAGGAAGGAAAATCACTGTGCCTTTCCCTGCAAAATATAAGAAATTCAATTAAATGGACATCTGGTTTGAACTGGTAACACACAAGCAACCGTATGAAACAGGGACCATGTCTTCACAGCATTTACTTCTAAAAACTGGTTTGGGCTTTGGGTAGTACTATAAAATAGTATTTCCCCTGAGTAAGATCACACTTAAAAACCGATCATGTAATTTTCTGCCTTTTCTATGCCTAGCCAAAAGTACTGCTTTTGTACTTCCACAGCATCTGCTATTGGAATGTATCAGGCAACTCAATCTCACACTGCGGGGTAAATTTTAATCCATTAATGAATGCAAAGTCAAGGCACAAAGAAATGATTTATATAATAATGAATATTAATGAGGATGCATTTTAAGATGATTACATTCCATGTATTTACAAACTCTTTTTAAGAAATAAACTCAAAAGAAATAAGGTAACTTGTGTTTCCTTTACTATTTTTTTTTTAAAAAACAAACCTGAATATTCAATTATAGTTATTCTGCGAATCAGTTTACAGCAATCAGCGGGTATAATTTTAAATATGAAAATGTTATTCATGCATATTACAGTTCCAGGCATATATTATCCTTTCCTGAAAACATTTCAATCTCCCAGTCTTTATGCAAAAGCCTGGCCCATGGGCTCTGCGCAGGATGTAAATTAAGTTCTTGTTTGGCTAAATCCGATTACCCTGTAGGATACCAATCTTGCTTAGTGATAGTGGAAGCTAAAAATTGGAAGCAGAACAGTTCCCTCAAAATGGTGCCAGGAAGGGTCAGCTTCTAAATAACAAATCAGAGTTTCGAACTAGATTTTAATTTTATCCCTAAGAATGATCAGTTAAACATAGAAGCTGTCTTCTCAATAGTTGCTACTTTTAAAACTCCTAATGAAATTGAGAAATACATTTTTATTTTTTAAGATGTACAGTTCTTTATGAATCATAAAGTCACTTCAACCCAACCTTTAGCTGGTCTGCCTCTCAAACACGTGCTCTTACTCCTCTCATATTCTATCAAAATTAATGCTCCAGTAGAGAAATTCAGTGAATAGCAAAACCCCCCAGAGCTTATCAGAACATAACCACCCCAAGTCAATACAAACTATCTAAAATTATTTGAATATTACCACAATACTGTTGCTTTCTTATGCACTTACTGAGCAGACAGATTAAAAAGGCACATGCTGACTCCGCTAGATATGAAATACTGCTATTCCTTCTAACAGGATTAGCTAAATACCTAAACGATAAGAACACTCCCCTGTATGTTTCCTATACACAGAAAATGTGCACAGAAAAGTCACTCTTTGATCTATTTCATTGGCTTCGGTTACTGTAGCAGGTCTCTGTACACAGAAAAAAAATATTTTTAGTAGTCTGTGGCAGTTCCTTATTCTTCCTTTGATGTATAAAGGATTTATGATCAATAATATCTGAAAGCAGCTGGCATTATTACAACTCCTCTGAGTCAAGAAAAAAGTATCAAAAGTAATGCAACACTGGCAAAAACAATATGGTTTTTGGCTGTTCAGAAAATGTAATTATCTCAGTAAATGTACGTGGTTTTGGTAATAAGACTCAAATTTTCAGATGGATTATTTTTAGTAACTTCTCTTCTCAGTGGCTTTATTAGATATTCTAAATCCGAGCTCAACACTTACCTGATAAATACCTCACTCCTTTGATAGGCTTTAGATGAAGGGACCCAGCACCCCACACAGACCCTTAACGAAGGCAACGCCACGAAGGCAGGAACTTCAGCTACAAGCAGCTCAGAGCAGACTCCTAGCACGATGCATCGTATGCTGATTATATTCTTTGTGGGTGACCAACACTAAAATTACACATTCAGAAAATGTGTTTTAACTGCGAATTGACTAAAGGGCAATCCGAACCTTCCATCTGAAGCCCTACATCTCCCCCATGCCAACAGCAGAACACTCAGACCTGCGTGATGAGGCATATTCATTCAACTGACACCCAACACTTCTCCTTGGATTAGTTCTAGCAGTGAACCAGTTGCCTGATCTGGTTCAGCAGGCAGACACAAAAATGTCTGTGTTAATAAAAGTGAGTAGCTCAGAAGATGAAAATGCTTCTTTTGATTGACCTCTACCCACTTAAAGCGTATGTGAAACCACCTTAGGGATCTTATGCGTAGGCTGTCGGGACATGCAGCTATCACCCACCAGTCCAGTGGGGTTCTGATCTCTGCCTTGCAGGGTATTTTCTTAGATTAGCCAATCTTGAGTCTTTTACATTGGAGCTATTTATTAAAGTATGCATTCGCATTGTGGTCAAAGCTTAGATACTGTGAGATACGATTTACTGTAAAGCCCTGAAGAATTACATTACATACCCACAGTAGTCTATTTAAAAAAATTATTGTCCTAAAGAAACATGGCATTGTGTAACTTTTTAATATATACATTTTACAGTACTGATGCAGTAAGTAACATTCACAACTAATATTTTCCTAGAAGTTTTGGTTATCACCTCAGCAAATATTATTAATGACTGGTTTCATTTACTAACCACTCAACAGTTAAAACCACAATTCAGTGACCATTTTAGCCTCAATGAAATGGTGCGATCTGCTACTATATCATTAATATTTATTTAGTCTTGCAAAGGAATTATTGCAGTTGATACTGACAAAGCTCTTTCTGCTCTAGTCGAAAAAGCCTGTGAATAAATCATGTCATGTTTAGATACAAAAAACAGGTCAATGGCTACTGAGCTGACACTTCCAAAAGCAGAACCTTCCCTACAGCACAGCTTTAGGAGAACACACTTCATCTGACAGCATGTATGCTTTTTAACAGAATCCTCTGACGAGGTACCGTATCAGAAAAATCATTTAACTGTACAAATAGCCAGGGAGAACATTCTGAGGAATGGAACTTCTTTCAAATTACAGATCCATGGCATAACATATTAACTTTATTTAAACCAACCTCCTTCCAATTGATGTTACATACCTTGAGGCCAGAAAAATCCTCTTCAAGTGCCTCAGAGAAACTGGTGAGAAGAGCACATTTTTTGAAAGACATGAACCAGCAGAAAGCAGTGTTTGTTAAGTACTAATGTTCTCCTCCACACAACCAAGTATCAGTTGCCTTTTCTACCAAGATTAAGCGACTGGCAATACATCTTTTATTTTTCAGCAACTAAAATCTTTACCAATCATAGGTTAGAGAAACTCTTGTCTACAGGGGGCATAATTCTTTTAATTAAAAGAAAATTGTCCAAGAAGACCCTATTGCATTAGTAATTTATACAAAATTGTATCTTAAATCTTTATTAAAAATAGGAAATAATCACACTGATGATTATTCTAAATTGATTGTATATATATTCACAAATCATACTTGTTCCTTGTGGTGGGTTGACCCTGGCTGGGGGCCAGGTGCCCCCCAGCGCTGCTCCATCTCTCCCCTTGTTCACTAGACGGGGAGAAAAAGTACAACGAAAAGCTTTGTGGGTCGAGATAAGGACAGGGAGAGATCACTTGCTTATTATCATCACGAGCAAAACAAACTGAACGGAGAGGAAATTCATCTAATTTATTCCCAAACAGAACAGAGTAGAGGAATGAGAAAAAATCAAATCTTAAAACCCCTCCCCCCACCCCTCCCATCTTCTCGGGCTCAACTTCACTCCTGGCTTCAAACCTCCTCCCCACCAGCGGCACAGGGGGACAGGGAATGGGGGTTACAGTCAGTTGACCACACGTTGTTTCTGTCGGTTTTTCATCCTCAGGGGGAGGACTCCTCTCATCATTCCCCTGCTCTAGCACGGAATCCCTCTCATGGGAGACAGTCCTTTCCGAACTTCTCCAACGTGAGTCCTTCCCACGGGCTGCAGTCCTTCACGAACTGCTCCAGTGTGGGTCTGTCCTGCAGGGTGCAGACCTTCAGGACCAGACTGCTCCAGCGTGGGTCCCCCACGGGGTCACAAGTCCTGCCAGCCCCCCTGCTACCAAAACCTTGCCATGCCAACCCAATACATTCCTTCAGCTATGTTGTATTACTCGTGGATAGCTACTGCCCCAGACAGACAACTGCTGCAAAATGAGGCATTTTTGTCTTTATATACTAACATAGTTGGTGGAGACATCATTGTCTGACCAGAGTTCAGGTACAACATACTGAATCACATTTAGGAGCTATGACCCTGTGGTAAAAATGCGACAGTTGCAATCCCTTCCATTTAACATAAACGAGAAACAGCTCTGGATAGTTTTCTCAGTTGTATTTTGGTTGGGAAATATTTAGATATTCTTGGAATAAAAGGTAAAGGAAATCTACATAGCAGTTATAAATTAAGCCCAATGGCAACTTTTATTTACATAGTTTAACAAACAGATTCAAGCAATTATTACATTAGTCATTCAGATTCTGAACATCACTATAAACAACAAGTTTATAGCAGGCCTAGCTAGTGTTGCATTCTTCGTGGAGCTGGGATCACCGATTTCCAGCATTTTTCTTTTTCCAACGAAGCCGCCTCAGAGCTCTTGCCAGTGCCACTTGTCCCATGAGGAATGTGATAGTAAAGTTACGTTTATACCAATCTCTAGGATTCCAAAGCCAGGAAAATCATCAGCACACAGAACAAGAACAGGAGAAAGGCACACTATTATATTAAAATATCCTTTGCAATTGACAAATGACAATTCAGTGACAACATGCTTTTCCCTGCTTTGTGGCAACAATTTTCATGCCTAATTAAGAGTTAAATAGCCTATAAAAAGGTTTGTGAATAGTTCACATCCATGAACAGATTACATGTAGACTGTAGGGCTATAACCATTGATTGCTTAACTGTAAAAAAAGTTAAGGGATAGGTAGTGTTATGACCAATTGCATTTGGAATCAGGTAAGATAAATAACTGTAACCGTGTCTCAGAAGTAAAGCAGATCAGCGAGCTACCTAGAAGAATTTCCTGCCAGTGCTGTGCTATGGGTAGGATTTGTTTGTGCGTGTCTGAAAATGCGTGTGTTGGAAAGGGCACAGCTGGTCACCTATAAAGGGGAAAAAAATGAAATGACACTTCAAAGACTAATTGTATAACCCAACACAGGACACATTAGTTTCTAACGCAGTACCCTTTAACTGAGAACTTGCTTCGAATTCTTGCCCCTGTTACAAACTAATTTCCTAATTTCTTAGTCATTTCCAACAAGGATCACTCCCCCATTTTGTAAAATGCTGCAGAAACAACAGAATATACTTATTGTAGAACTAGGAGGGAATATTAAGGGATTTAGCTCTTCTCTTGAGATGTCTGTGGAAAACCTTGCATGTACAGATCTAACATAAACCTGAGATACTAACTTCTCAGTACAGATAGTGGCCAAAATTATGCTGACAAGCAGCACTGAGCTACCCCCTGAAATGTCATGTTAAATCAAAATACCACACTAACATTGCAACTGCTTCTTTTCCCCTTTCATGTCTTATTTCCTATATCCTTCTTGAATTTTTTTTCCTAAACTACACTGTATTTCCAGTCTAAGTATCCTGAACTAAATATTCATGGTGTCTATGCACAGCCATTGCTTCAATTTTAACTAGATTTTAGAAGTTGCAACACTTCAGCAGCCGCAGTTTTCAGGCCAGCTGGCAACACTACAAAAGAACATACAGCTGAATGCATAAACAGATTTTTATAAATACAACCCCTCAAAATCAGAACGCCTGTTAAAAGCTCCACTGATTTCAGGGCTGTGCAGTTACACTTTGAAACTACAACAATGCAGCTTACACCACCTGATTTTACAAGGCAGCAACAAGGAAGGTCATGTTTAGGCGCAAAGCCTGAACTCTCTTAGCGTGAAGACGGGACACTATCCCAACGTCACTACAACAATGGCATCTGGTGACCAGTTTTAAGATAAACTATTTGCTTTCTCACTCATCAGTTATAGGCAACTTCAACAACAATCCTCTTATTAAAAAGAATTTTTTACTTTCCATCTTTTCATGCTGTTGCTTAGGTTTTTAGTGAGGTTTCACGCCCTGCCACCTGCCATGGGCAAGACAAGATGTGCATATTTGTTTTAAATAGTAAAATTGTACTTACAGTATGGTGTTATGGTATATGCATAATGCATACAAAGAATCCTCAACCACAATTTGTTGTAGATCAGTTATAGTGATGGTAGATTCTCACTAGCATTATACCATTAGGAACCCAGTAACACTTGACACCTTTGAGCCCAATAATCTTTCAATCCAATGCAGACAAGAAACTGAAGCTGTGTTTTCATATTCAGTGGACAGTGCTCCTGTAACTGGACTAAGTACTCTCCTCCTCCAGCTTCCCATTCCTTGCCCTCTACCAAGCGTGCACAGCTACTAGCAGGGTAACCGGTTTGCAAGCCATTTTTCAGTTGTTCCAGATGCCAAATCCAATTTATCAAGTTATTGTACAAACAGTAACACTGAAACAATGCAGCAGATGTTGTGAAGAGGCACGTGGGATCTGCGCTTACCCAGTTGTAGCTGAGGCTCTACATAGGATGAGTTCACGCGCTCGTTTTACTAATGCTTTGCCACACAACACACCTCAAACTCAAGGCTAATCACTTTCATTTTTACTATACACTTGCAAAATAACATAACCAAGAATATTAAATATTATTCTCATTAAACCATTTTCCTTTGATATTAATCACATTTACCAGTCCTTATTTACCAGTCAACTATATATAGAAATTTCAACTGGTTTACTTGCATATTTATCAGTTTCAATTAGCAGCATGAAAAAACCCATGCCGTAAGAGGAAACATTGAGTGTCTGATCTTGTCTCTGAATCTCAGACATGAGATTCATCTCTCCACTAAATCAACAATAAGCAGAAGAACTCAAATGATAATGCAAATTTCTGTCAAATGCTAGTAATAGCATTTAAAAGAAAATAATTTTCTAAAATGATAGTTTTATGTGCAGCTTTACCAATTATGGAAAAAAAAGTTCAAATTTTAAATTTCATCTTACGCCTTTCACTTAGGCTGTAACGTATAATAGCCAACATAAATACCTTCTACATACCTGTTATACTGCATATGCTTTCTAAAATTTTTACTTAGAAAGTCCTTGTAAAAGTCAGCCATTTCTTCTGCATTCAGTGTTGCTTTTTGACCTGAAAATAAGTTTTGGCATAACAATGTCAAGATAATTCTTTGGATTAAAACACTGGGTTCAGATGCAGGAGAGCTAGGTCTGACTCCTTGCTCCTACAAGCTTCCTGTGCAACTCTGAACAAGTTAATATGCTTTTATCTTCCAACTTTTTAAACTTACCTAGGGAGCACAGCAGATTAAAAATACTGATCATCTTGAAGCTTATTACTTGTGAAAGTGATTATGTTTATCAGGTTTTGCTTATTTAGGGAACTGGTAGACCCCTATGAAAAAATCCATAGATCTAGGAGTATCTATCCTTTGAGTGAAATTAATCTCTCATGGGGCTGAAGTCTAAACAGCACCAGTAAAAGCACTTAGTAACTTAAATTTCCTCCCTAAAGCAAGTCAATAAATACAGAAAAAAACACTATCCATGACTGAGACAATATTTTCAGATGTACATTTTTTTCTCTTGCTGTTGATAAATTTCAAATAACTAATACTAAAGAATGTATGTTCTGAGATGTCAGATTTAATAATATAGTAGACAACTATTTGGAGAAGAAGCACGTACAAAAAATGACTTTGAATATGCCACTTATAAGCAGAATAGAAGAGGAGATTGATTCCATGGAATTTGAAAACCTGTGGCTACAGCACAGGTGAAAAATCCTGAGAACGAGCAAATATTCTCAACTCTACCAGATAATTTCTATACAAACCTTCTGGCACTTTGAATGTTTCTAAAATGAAGGTCAAATTTGAAGGTCCCAGGGAACATGGATATGATGAGGGAGCTGGAATCATGATATTCACCTTGCTAATGTTCCAAAATGCATTTTAAAACTCCTGAGACTGATCAAAGAAATGTAAATAATGACAAATAGAACTGATCAGTAATTTACAAATCTGATATATTACAATGGATTACCATACTATGAGATAAATTTACTCTAAGGCTACTTGAAGGCTGCCTAATTCACACCTATAGTTAATTTCTTTGTTTATACTGGTATCAGCAGAACTGATCGTAGATTCACTTACATAAAAGTTTTGTTCCAACAGTTCATGTATATTGTTATTACTCTTATTTATGTATACACACACAGCTGTCTTACAGAACAGAGGTAATCAACACATGCAGACAATATAATTTTATTTCTAAGGGATGTACACGCTTACTATTTTTTATTTCTAGGGCATAAAAACAAACAAAAACAAAAAGGCAATACAAAAGAAGCATTTTCTAAACAACACAGAATTTAATTAAAATTATTTCTCAACCACACACTGATCACCAGGATACAAACAGAAGAGACAAATAATGGTCTGTTATATACAGAAGATCAGGGCAGTTGCTTGACTAAGCTCAAACAGATCATTCGTCTATGAAGAAAACGTTCGACCTCATACTACAATGGCCAATTCACCGTTATTATGAAGGCATCTTGTTTTCAGTTTCACATAATAACTTACAGAGGCAACTATTTTACAGCAACTGCACTCAGGCAAAGACAGGCAGACAGCAGCTGCTGTCTCCTCAGAAGCTGTCTTATTCTCACTCAAGGAAAAATATTGCATTCATTATATACACTATGGACCTGAAGCCAAGGAGTGTGAATTTATCCACCCAACCATAACATGCACTTGAGGCAAATGCTCCGTATGTTTAGCTCAGCTAGCTCACTGGGTTAGGAGGTGTGAAAGGAAAAAGCCCTTTCTTCCTCAGACTACAGAATGGTTATATTACTTGGCTAGGATTTCAGCATATTCCCTCCAGCTGCAGGGAAGGAATTAGGGGAAGAACAGTGCAACAGATGATCTGAGCCCCACATGCACATCTCTGAAGAGCTCCCCCTCCCTTTTTTTTTTAATCATGCTCCTGAAAACACTTTTAAATCCTACTCTCGAGATTTAGTTGTGACAGAACACAAAGAGCATAAACTAACATTCAAAGTTAGACAGAATTCAGAACGCATCCTAAACTATAAACAAAGATCTCACTAACCTGTTTCATCTCTCATTTCCAGACCCTTGGCTTTCAGTCTTGAATAAATAAATTCTTCTTTTTCCTAAAATATGTTTTTCCGTATTAGAATCTGATGTACTCAGTCCTTAAAGTTAACCATGGTTTTTAATCACATAGCAGTGTCGTGCTTAATACCCTCTGAAATAACAAGCAACTCATTGTGCTTGGAAATGTCAACAAAACGTTTTCCTGAATCCAGTGAGCTAGTTAAACTGGTAACTTTGTACTGAGATCCTACTACCTGCATGCATCAATTAATTCAAGTAAGCATTCTACTGAAACATATAAAACTTATTTGTGGAGTAAAGTTACAGCTGCGCTTCAGTATCATTTGACAGGATCCAAACCTTCAGTTTATAAGACAAACTGAAGATTTGCTGTATTGTATAACTGAGAATTTGAGCATAGAGAAAAACATGCAGCCTTAAAAAACTGAAATTACTTAGGTAGAAACAGAGTAATTATTTGTACATTAAGTTTTTCAAACTTAAAAAGCAGTTCTATGGAATTAAAAAAAAAAACAAAACAACCAAGCTTCATTTTCTTTAAGATCTTTGCAAGTTTTGGGTGGATGCAATGATCAAAGACCATCACAAATGATGGTGAATTACTGAACCATTACTATTCTTCCAACAAAATTCAGTGTCTCCTAACCAATGCTGCAATCAGGAAAGAAGACAGACCATGACTGAAAAGCCCCCACTTTTACCCTTGTTGGGGTACACTGCCAATGCAACAGGGCATGTCCCTCATTTACCCTTGGTGATTACACCCAATTTCTCTCACTTATGACACAGCAAGAAGAACTGCAGAATCATTTTCAACAGCCACTCTAGTCACAGACAAGTCTTGCACATAGGGTGGCTACAACTTTATATTTTCAGTGCAAGATAGGAAAAAGGCACATATCATTATATGCCACTAAAGAGCAATGAAATATGCAGGCTCTTTAGTTTTGTAAGTCATTTTAAAGAAATGAACGACAAAAAAGCAATTTCCACAAAGACACTGTGTGTATTAAAAGAAACAGTATCAATTACCAACCAGTAACAGCAGGCAGAACTGAACCCTACCTCACGGAGAACTAATGCCCGGATTTTGGGTGTGCGGGTGGGAACAGAGTGGCACCGGGCATCACGGTGGGCTCACCTGGCGGAAGGCGCGGTTGTGCTGCGCCCAGAAGCGCTGNGGAAGACTTGGCTCTAACAGCCCCTCACTTACCGCTCGTGTGTAAAAGCGTTTCACTCCCCTTGTGTCTGAGCGCAGGGCGGGGAGCCCCGCCCGGTATTTACAAACACAGAAATACATAAACCACTAGAGGCCGCGGGAAACTCAGGCTTTGACCGGGACGCACCCGCCCAGCGACGCCGAGAGCTACCGCGGGGGCACCGCGCCGCCCTCAGGGCTCCGCGGAGGCGGGAGACCCCGAGGCCTCCCCCGCGGCAGGCCGGCTGCAGGAGCTGTCCGTCCTCCTCCCCCCCCATCCCGCCCGGATTTACCGCGCTCTCCTGCCGCTCCCCGCGCTGAGCCGCGGGGCCACCGCCGGCTGAGGAGGAGGAAGAGAAGAGGAGACGGCGGTGGCGGCAACAGCCACCCCTCGGCAGCGCCCGGGCCGCCGCCATCGCCCGCCTCCTGCCGGCGACCGGCGCTTTACGGCGATGTCGCAAAGGCAAGGCCGCCCGGAGCGCGGCGCCGCGGTCGGGGGCGGTGCTGGGGAAAGGGCCGCGTCCCTTGGCCGCGCCATTCCCGCCTCCTCCTCCTCCTCCTCCTCCTCCGCCGCCGCCCGGCCGCGGGGCGGGGCGGGGCTCCTGGGGTTCGTTGCCACTCGGCCCGTGGCGCAGCGCCGCGCCGGGCAGCGGGTCCTCGGCCAGGGCGGCCGGCNAGCGCCAGCTGTGGGGCCTGTGCGGGAGAAGGCAGCCCTGCCCTGGGGTTGCGGCACCCCAAGGGCGGTCGGGTATTGCAGCTGTTTTTCCCCGGTGCCCGGTTTGTTCTGCGATGCCTTCAGCAGCGGAGCAGGTGGGGAAGGGAGGGCTGAAGGTTGTGGGCAGACGCTAAGAGCTGGTGGTGTGGTAACTAAAGCATCACCCCTGCAGCCTGAGTTGGGAGAGAGATGTCCAACAACAGCCGAGTAGCTATGAAATACCAGCCAAGTGCTGTATTCCTATTGCTGGCAATACTGAGAATTGCTGTAATGCTGAAGTGCTTCAAGATGTCGTGAAAGTTGTTACATGTGGCATAATAAAATGCTTGCGTAGCACTTCATTAAGCGCAAGTCTCGTGCTTACTTCCCTTGTAGTTCGTCTGAAACTGGATGAAAGAAGAGAATGGATATGGGTAACCAACACCCATCCATAAAACGGTTGCATGAAATACAGAAGGAAGTCAAAGAGATTGAACAGCAAGTGGCAGTCTTCAGTGGTCTGTCTACTGATCGAGATTACAAGAAATTAGAAAGGAGCCTTACTAAACAGCTTTTTGAAATAGATTCTGTAGACACCGAAGGAAAGGGGGATATTCAGCAAGCCAGAAAGCGAGCTGCTCAGGAAACAGAGAGGCTGCTTAAGGAGCTGGAACAAAATGCAAACCATCCGCGCAGACTGGAGATAGAGGCTATATTCAAGGAGGCACAGTCACTTGTGGAACGTGAGATTACGCCTTTTTACAAAGGAGGTAACTGTATAAGTGATGAATTTGAAGAAGGTATTCAGGACATTGTATTGAGGCTTACCCAGGTGAAAACTGGAGGGAAAGTTTCTCTACGCAAAGCAAGATACCGCACTCTGACAAAAGTATGTGCTGTTCAGGAGATTATAGAAAGCTGTGTCAAGCAACAGCTGTCCCTGCCACTCTCTAATGATGCACATCCTTCTGTCTCCAAAATTAACTCTGTAATGTGTGATGTGAACAAAGCAAGAGGAACTCTTATTGCGCTTCTAATGGGAGTGAGTAGTAATGATACCTGCAGGCATCTCTCCTGTGTGCTTACAGGCCTCATTGCTGATTTGGATGCTTTAGATGTCTGTGGTCGCACGGAAATAAGAAATTACAGAAAGGAAGTAGTGGAAGAGATCAATAAATTGCAGAAATACCTGGACTTGGAAGAAGAAGCAAATTCTACTCACGCTTATGATTTGGCACAAAATCAGTCCATTCTAAAAATAGAAGAGATCCGCAAGAAAATGAAGGAAGTTAATTCTTTACTTTTAAAAACAGAGAATGCTTCTGATTTGTATTTGGGATCCAAAGCAGAATTGCAGGGATTAATTGCCCACTTAGATGAGGTGAGTCCAGGAAAAAACCCCTGTATTAGAGAAGCCAGGAGAAGAGCAGTAATAGAAGTTCAAACTCTTATAACGTATATTGATTTGAAGGAAGCGCTTGAAAAAAGGCAAATGTATCCTGAGCAAACTGCTGCCGAACATCAGTCTCATAAAGCAGTTTGGACTGTTCTTGGAAACTTGTCTCAAATTCAGCAGGAGGTGATTTCATTTGATGGAAACAGAACAGATAAAAATTACATGAGATTGGAAGAACTTCTTACGAAACAACTTCTAGCACTTGATGCTGTTGATCCACAAGGCGACGAGAGGTGTAAGGCTGCCAGAAAGCAAGCGGTAAAGCTTGCACAGAATATTCTTTACTACCTGGACATGAAAACAGATGAATGGGAGTACTGAAACAGCCATGGCCTGATACAGAAGAACGTTTTTTCCTTTGGCACTTTATGCAGACCATTGGCAGCACGTAATAAAAGTGGTGTGTTCTGTGCTTGCTTAAATCACGGAGATTGCATAAGCAGTTGACTTGGTTATGTCTGCTATCCCACGCAGTCACCCACTTGCCATGGCAACTGTCAGTATACCATCAGCAATTCTGGTCATTGCTATAAGCAAGGAAGTGTGATTTTCTGAAGGAATAGCTTAACACTTGATCAAATGGCTTCTTTCCTTTTCCTGTTTTGTTTTAATAACCTTGTGCAATGTTCAGTGAATGCAGATTTTTCAAAGATGCAGAAACCTTCTTATGGTACAGTACTGGCAAAACTAAAGAAGACTGGACCTGAAAATTAGTATTCAAGCATGAGGCTCCATCCAGCAACTTCACAGCAGTCTGGATATACACTTAATGTGTTGTTACAACAGAAAGTATTAAGTGCAAAAAACCTATTGGCTTTTGGGTTGTACTTGATTTATTCCATCCATCACACCTTTCTGGGTGATTAGATTTCTTACTTAATGGAGCTATAATGCCAACTGCAAATTAGCATTTACACAGGTAAAGCCAATTATGTCTATTTTTTGTAATACCTGAACCCTCTGGTTTGCAAAAACAGGTCTTCTGTGGGTGGAAACTCTTTCAAATTGTTGCTTTTACTGAGACTCGGAGAGGAAAATCTGCACATACATACTGACGGGATAAATTGGATTTTGAGGATTTCACACTGCCATCCATAAACCCCTGAAATCCGCACTGAACTTTATTTAGTGGCTGCTTAGGCGTCTTTTTAACCTCTGCTGTTAGATCTGGTTTTGACTTGTCTTTTCATATTCGGTGAAAACAAAAACAGAATTCACTTTGAAGTGAACAAGCATTTTGGAATTATTTTTGTAAAATTAGGTAGTTAGCTATAAAGATGTCCCTAATGATGTAAATGTTATATATTTCATACTGGTCAGGTGTGGCTTCAAGCATGTCTTGGAAAAGACTTGTGGCAAATGTCTCTCCTTGCAACTCATCGCTTAATAGTTTTAGTAACTTCGTAAATAAGCTTGCTTGTACTATTGTATGCACCTGCCGTTTTATTTGTGGCTGCTAGTGCCAATCACATTTCTACTATAGCATGGTTTTTGGCATTTTTTTGAAAGCATGGCATTAAACCAAATTAATTATAAAGATATATTTAATTATGGATACTTTGCACTTCGCTCTTTCGTGTTGAATTAATGAATTATTGTTCTGTAGATGATGATTTGCACCACTTCAAGGAGTAAAAATCATTTCGGATGTTAAAATAAATATTTTTACATCTATTTTTGTCTGATTAGAAAAGACAATACTGTCTGTGAGAGACAAGTGCCTTTATGACACCGCTAACTTGCACCATCATGTGTAGATACAGGAACTGTTTACTGGCAG
Source organism: Aramus guarauna (assembly GCA_013400195.1). Taxonomy (NCBI): domain Eukaryota; kingdom Metazoa; phylum Chordata; class Aves; order Gruiformes; family Aramidae; genus Aramus; species Aramus guarauna. The sequence goes on from VXBL01003109.1 coordinate 252,627, forward strand.
CTTGATACGTTTATAGTCTTTGCAAACTGGATTTCTCACATAGATATAATTCTGCTATAATACAAGTCAAGTTAACATAATACAATAGGTGACAATTGTTCCATAGAGTCCTGAGAATATCAAATTTGGGAAATACGGATTCTGCTTAAAAATGAATGCATTGATGTGGAGATGGGGAACTTTGGGCAGTTCTTCTGTGCCTATTGCTACAAGAAGGAGAGAATATGTTTGCGCCATAACATGCTTTGAGATGTTGATGAAAGGCTGTGTAACTTCAGAATGTGAATATGTTTTGTTTGTGATCGTACAGGTGATTGCTTTGCAATTTTACTTGCCAAAAACAATCTATTTTTTCAATTAAGTACAGTGCCTAAGGCACAATTTGGCAATGACAAAATGTTTGTTGGAGGATTCTCTCTGCTCATTCTGAGATAGAACCCTGTTGAATTTATCTCTCCTTACCTCAAAAAATCATCTCCTCTAGTTAAACTTCCAATCTATATTTATATATTATTTGGCTAACACAGAATTTTAATAATGTTATTCACCTGAATTATTTTACTCATTTCAAGCTGTCTACATGTTCGAACTGCAACTTCTGATTTGCACTTAACATTTTTTAGGAAATATAAGAATTTGATAGCGTAAAGATATGAATTTTTCTTTAATATTACTGTCAGGTCTGCAGTGGTTACTTGTAGATTGTTAAACAATTTAGTGTCCGTGTCCTTTGGAGGTTACGTGTAGCTTTATAAATGTTTGAACCTGTTACGTAAAAATGAGTAAGTATAGTTTTCAGATCTGTTCTATTTTAAATTTGTGTGTCTTTTAGCTTTTCTGAATGAATTATGTCTGCATCTCTAAGGAGGCAAATGTGTAAGGTTAGTGTAATTTTGACTGAGTAGAGTTCAGTAGCAAGATATTGTGTGGTTTAAGCTTTTTTCCATTGTTCTATAATCTAATAAATTGACTATTTAATTTTTATGGTAAAATCCTCATCTGAAATGGGATTAATTCACAGTTTTTGCATGAATGAAAATAATAAACTAAACCTGCTTAATCAAAAAAATAATGCACAGATTTCTCAAAATCTTGCTTTTGTGCTAAAGAATGTAATTTTTCTGTTTTTTATATCCAAAGATTGAGGGACACACAACTTTTCTTTCCAATACAGTGGGCTAAAATAATCAAAATGTAAATGGACCAAATTTCAAAAGCCTGCATTTTACTACTATACTGAAATAGAGTAACTTTTCTGTGTGCTGTGTAATCTATCTTAGAGCAAAATAAATTATTGGATATTCAGAGGAGAGGTAATCCTACATTGTGATTCCTATTTGTTAACTGTATTTCTTTTAAAACTAGTTTTCTTTAGTTATTTCAGTGTTTATTTTTGTTGTTTACCACTCAGAGTGATTTTTCTGTGTTACCAGTTTGGAGATTTTTGATAAGTATGGTTCCTACTTTTTCAGTTTAACAGAAATTAGTGTATGTGCCTCTTGTGGTGTATATGTCTTGCTGTGTAGGATATGGCATTTGTATATACAAATTCCAGATTAAATATTGCAGTGTTATATTCTTGATTATTAATAAAAATACAATACTCCTTTTACTAGGTATTCATTTGAATGTTATGCCCTGCTGCCTTTCTCTATTTATTTTTGAATGTGAGTTATCAGAATGTAAATTATTTTTGTCTTAGAAAAAGTGTTTTTATTAAACATACAGACATAAAGCTCTTTTTTCCCCCCCTCCTTTTAAAGTTTGCTTTTTCACTGCTGTATTTATGACAATAAAGTTCTTTGCGTGGAAACCACTCCTAGCTCTACTTGCTAAATCTGGTGCCTTCTTCTTTTCTCTGCATCCAGCCTTGCCTTACCATAATTACATCAGTCGCTTGCATTCTTCCTTCAGCAATAGCTTTGCATACTCCTGGGCTTCAGCTGGATGATCACTGCACAAATGCTTGTGGCTGTTTTGAGATCTTACCACTTTTCTGTGGAAGGATGCCACCTTAACAGATGAGCTTGCAAAACTGATGCTATGAAGTCTGTACATGTGCAAAGTCAATGTGGATTAAAGAACCTTTAGTAGGAGTTAAACTAGTCTGGTTTTAAACTGTATAGATGAGGCATGTTCACATGATTGTTCTGATGGCTCAAGATGTTTTCTCAAGATGCAATGAGCCAAGTTACCAGCTCACTGCCGATGGAAATCAGAAATTCTATTTCTGTCCAGAAAGCCGCTGGCTTTGTGCAGTTTATGCTGCTTGGCCAACTCCCATGAGCTGATTTAATCCAATAAAACAGGAGAAAACAAACGCAACAAAAATGGACGAGGGAGTTTTCTGTGGGTTTAGTGAGTCAAATTGGCTTGTAGAAAAGCTTTGTGGGGGCCAGAGCTACTGCAAAATGAATGGGTGGGTCTTGACCATGGGTTAGGGAGCAGACTAAGATTTTCAGTAGCAGTATGTCATTAGGTCAACCTGCATAGTTAAATTTCTAGAGGAGAAAGAAGGAGAAGGTGGCACTATCAACTCCTACTGACAAGTAGGAATTTGCTGCTTTAGTAATGGAATATGATGAGGGGAATACAAATGAATCATGTATGGAAAATAAACCACTTGCTTTCAATTGCTCTTCTGTGTTACATAGTAAGTGTTCATGCAATAAAAAGCACAGGTAGTTGTGTTGAAGTACAATCTGCAAAATACTGGATAAGAATAAGATTTATAAAGGTTGAATGTTGTTATAGGTAACAAGTTCATGGTATCTTCTTTCTCTTCCTTTTCACAATATAGCTTATTTGAAGGAAATACATTCTTCAAAGATCAGTAAATCATCTGAGCAATGGCCCTAGGTGTTGCTGAGCTAGCTGCTGACCTGTTTGTCTTGATCAGCTGTTTACTCGTCAAAGGAGAGAATTTGCCTATGGTGAGAATTTTTTTGAGCGTGTTTGGGTCAGGCAGATTTCGGCACCTGAAATGGTTTAGCTGGAAAAACTCTTGTATTTTATTTCCATATAGGCGTATCCTCTCCTTTGGAGAATTCTCAGCTGAGAACTTGAAGGAGTAGAAGGACTTTAGTACTGAACTCATGGATTGAAGGCCCAGGGGTTTAAGTTGGCTGCATGTAGTATTTGTTGGCTGGTCTGGATATCATTCTGTTTTGCTACATGAAACAATAAAGCACATAATGCTTTCAGTTATATTAGTAGGCATGTCTATGTCAGCTGAAAGCTGGTCATTAACTGAAGAAGCTGAGGATGAGGTGTGCTTTTGTTGAGGGCTTTGCACAATGCTTATCCTTTCTCTCTGCAGCATTTGGTTCTGAGGACTGCCAAACACGGATGAATGCATGAGTTGCACTGCTTGTCAGTTCAAAAATAATGAGGACCCTTTCTAAGTGTGCAAACTCTTCCTACAGGACATAAATTGTAGCACAGTTTGCCATTAGAAATCAAAAGTACAATGAGTTTCTTAATTGGGCCATTTCTCCTGAAATAGTTTTGCCAGGCAGACTTCTGCACCACAGGAGTTCTTTGTGAAACCTGTATTTCAGGCAGCTAATCAAAAGCGTCTCACAAGAGAAGAAACACAGTGATGCAGTGCTGCGTCCTTCACAAGGTCCTGTCTTACTTATCTCCCCAATTGTATCAATTCTGGAACAGATACCTAAAAACAAATCTGTGATCATGACCACCAAGAGGTCTATAAGCCATATCAAAAAAGCGAAGCAGAGAGGAGGAAAACAAAACATAAAACTAGTAAAGTTGTCAGGCTGTTGTTTGACCGACTTTTAGTTTTACGAGATAAGAAAAGCAAGCAAAGCAAAGTCCCATTTTGCCTTCCTGCGGTTAAACCTACTCTACACTCTGAAGTTCAACGTTGGTTTCCACCCTAGGTTACCTTACGTGCTCCTCCCAGGCACAGTCCAACCTCTAGCTGATGGGGGTTAGCCTTGGTGCGCCCTTGGGCAAGACGGTGCCGCCCATCTCTAGCGATGCCATAATTACCCTCACTCTCTCTGAAACATCTGATCATGGCAATTCTTAGCATGTGCTTGGAATATCAGCGTGGCTTGCAGAAGGCAGTGTGCAACAGGAAGGGTATATCCTGTAATAAACTGGTAATTGGAAGGGATAGTATAATAACTGGTAGCAAGTCAGAGTAGGATATCATTTGTGTGTTTATGCTGAATTTCTTAGTTTTTTAAATAAAATTCTTCTTAACATTGTTTTTTTCAAATCAAACTGTAGCCTATGATCGAATGCCTATTTCTTACCTTCCAGGTGCCTCCTGTTAATACCACATGAAAAGGGGGTTTGAAGTGCTCCACTGTCTGTGGACATTAAGGAATATCCTCTGCTCACTTTCAGACATCTAGTAAAAGCCAGATTTTCCAGAATACTCAGCATCCCAGAGTTCCCACTGTGACAAATAAGGCCATGTTTTGAAGAAAAGCCCATCCGTAGACCCATACAGCCTGTTATTTCTTGTCCCAGACAACCATGGAATCATCCTTGCAGCTAATCAAGCCGCAACTTAAAATGGCTTTGCCTCATTCCTCCAGTGAAAGGTTGTTCCAAAGCATCATTGCTGTGAGGATTGAGTAACCTTCTAATTTCCAGCATAAACATATTAATGAGAAGCTTTTCTTCTCCCCTAGCGTGTAGTCTAGAATATAGGCCACAGCTGAATTGCCTCTTAGCTCCTGTTTCGCTTGGCTACCAAGCAAATACACCCAAACAGGCTGAGCTCCTTTGAAAATCTCTACTTTCTGAATCCAAAGCAAATTCTTAATAGTCTTTTTCAAAATTTTTTCAGAAGTTTTTCCAGTTCCAAATGTATCTAAGGCTAAAACTTCCAGCCTGAAGTAGGAGTCAGTACAGGTACATTGTTTGATGCATTGTTTCAAAGAAAGTCCAAAAAGATGAGTATCACATCTCTAGCAGTGCAATTGTAAAAACCAGAACTATGTATTTTTAGTACTTTCTTCATGGCATCATCTTCATGCCCAGCTTGCTTTGCCATTTGGATGTTCTAGCAATCAGTAATTTTGAGTGACCTGCAGAAAGGGAGTGGAAACAATTTCAACCACTGCTAGGTTTTCTTGCATCAACAGTAGGTGTGCTGTGGTTTGAAGGAATCACGTGTGAGTGGTTTTTAGATCAGAAGCTATCACTGATCATTTCACTTGGCTGGAAGCATGAGTTTATTTGGGCAAGTCTAATAGTATCCAAACTAGATTGAAAACTTCTCTGGGGAGAGTCGACCCCAATTCATGACAAAGATCTTTGAAATCATCAATTAAAACAGGAGACTGCTTATGAAGTGTGGCCTTAGTGTAGAAGGATGATTTACATTGATATAATGTATATATGTGCTTTCAAATTTGAATTATTAGGAGTACTAAACTCTTTAGAAAAAATATTTAATAACCTCCAAAACATCACGCTGAACACATATACACAAGCAAACATTCATATGGTGTGTGTGCTGTGGTTTCCAACCTTCTTCAAATTACAAACTCGAAAAATACATATGGCAAATTAAAATCTCCTGACAATGGTTGTCTTTTGGGAGCTTCTAAAAGTATGCCAGGGATCACTGGGAGTTTGCAGAACACTAAGTGTAAGGTGGCTTCCTGCAAGGTTTAAATCAGTTTACAACAATGAGGGCAAATAATCTTATTAAAAAGAAAAAAAAATAATTACCAAAATGTGGTAAAGCCAGCAGCTGCTTTGGGAAGCCTCAGAACGGCCTCATTCCAGCTCAGTGTTTTGGAACATTTTGCAGCATCCATGTTTTCAGAGCAGAAGCCAATTTATTGTCTTTTATTTCTACAGAGCTATTGTGTTTCTGACGTATTTTTGTCTCTGTCTTTCGTTATAACCCTTTAATTCAGTTTTATGGCAAATTTCTTCATTTCTGTTTCTGGTCTGTCTTGTTCTTCCCAAGCACAAGTTGCTTCCCAAGTTACTAATTCTTTTGTGAACGCCGTTTCCATCACTTCACCAATGGCTGAATTCTTTCTCTGACCTGGTGGAAACCTTACAGCTTACATTCAGGATGCATTTGTTAGTCGAGGTCTCTGGCAAAGAGCAATTTTACTCACTTGGTCAGACCTGAAGACCCCCAAAAAATACATGCATGTCACATGAGTGTCATGAATCTCTGGGACCAGGGCTCTGGTGATTATGAAGCAACTTTTTAAACTAAGGTACAAGACAGCTGGGAGGGCTTTTATGAGCTTCATTCCTGGTACTGAAAAAAAGAGGACATTAGGAGGCTGGAATAATAGATAAGAAAACATGAGTGGGAAGAAGAATAGCCAACATGGTGACTAAAAAAATACTAATATTGCTGATACACTCAATAATGGAAGGAGTTGGGGGCGAGATGGCGAACAGGACAGGGCACCAGGAGCCAGCGTGCCAGCAGGACAGGGCAGGTCCACTGACAACATCCAGGCTCCACCAGGAGTCCGGATCACCAGACAAGTCTGGTCATGAGTCAGGTCTGAGGTTAAGCCGGGGGCTCAGCCAGTGGGTTGGGGTCAGGATCCCAGTCAGTGAGTCCAAATAATCAAGGATGATAATAGTCATGATAACAGTCAAAGATGACAACATTTTAGACAGGTTCTGCTAAGCAGTTAGGGAATCACTGAAGAGTTGGTAATAGAAAATAATCAGGGATTGAATCAGCACAGGGATAAACCATGGGAATTTTTTATTTTAATCTCAGCTCATAAAGCTGAGATTCCTATAAATTCAGAGAGCTATCAGCAAAGTCAGCTGCTGAATATCTCAAGGACCTGAGCATGAAGGACTTGCTGTAGTGGAAGGCATTGAAACAGCTGGGGTTTGTAGCCCAGCAAAATGAAAGCTGAGAAAAATGTGAGATTGCTCCCTCTAAATAGTAGGGTAAGTATCAAAGATGAAAAAGCAATTACTTAAGCTAATGGATGGTGTGGGCAGAAATACAAATGGATATAAATTAGCCAGACCGGAAATGAGAAGAAGAGACAGTTTCTGAAGGAAGTTATATGCGATACTGCCCTGATTTGATTACCCCAAAGATACCTTTGAGTCCCTGAGTATCTTATTCTTAAGTCTTCTGTGGATGTGCTAGTACATGTCACATATTTCTATTTAGCTTACTCGTATTTGGAAATTAGTGCACCATCCACTTTAGTGTAGCTATAAGGTTCTGTTAAATTCTTACAGACAAGAAGCCATGCTATGATGGTAACATGACTAAGTAAAGCCCTCAAAGTGCCCTGAAAACTTAGGAAGTGTACTTTAACTTAAGAAATGCACTTTAATTCAGCTGCCCAATGCACGCAGGTTGTGATTACTCTTTTTTAACAATGCATGAAAAGTTATTCCATATTTCTTTGGAAGGTCCTTACTCAATATCTGGGTTCACATTTACATTATTTCCTGCAAATAATATAAATCCTACTCTGAGTATACCATTACTCATTCCATCACAGCCTCAGCAGATTTCACTGACACTGATGAGTTTGATTTCAGAGCACCCCTAAGAGCTCAGGTTGTGATATTGTTCCTTGTTCCTAACTGGCTTTGGAGACCTGGCAGTGTGAGAGGCTGCACTGTACTTAGTACACAGGATGTGAAAATGTAGATGGACACCTCTAACATGCCTGCACAGACTGGGTGGGAGCACACTTTTCAGGAGCCCTCAGCCACCAAAAGAAAATATTTTTTAACAGGAAGCAGAGAAAGCAGATGTCGGTCACGCACTAAGTCACAGAATCAGCTTGGGAGGAACCTAAGGAGATCATCTCATCAAAACCTTTGCATTGAGAGAGGATTAATATCATGAGCGACCACTATTTGTGTAACCTTCTCAGAAAATCCACATCCCCCCAGGTAGCTGCCTTCTAGCTCATTACTACTTCTACAGTTAGCAAGTTTTTCCTAAGAGCTTGACTCTTCTTTTCATCTAAAGATTTAAATAATACTGATTTTGTTTCTTCTTACTCTATCCCCACGAATCTGGAGAGTAATTAAGTAATCATTAGTAATAACTAACTAATCCCTTATTATTCACAGACAATAGCTGTTTGCCCAGCTCCCCTTTTAGCATTTGCTTTTATAGAATAGGCACCAAAACAGCTTCAGTCTTCCATCACAGAATAACATCACACGTTGTTCTCTGTAGCTTAGGTGGCTCTCCCATAGATGCTCACCACGGGCCTATTTCTTGAAGACACGGGACTGCAGCTGAGGAGTCATTAGCAATTAGTAGCATGGCATAATTGCCTCTCATATTTTAGCTATTACAGTCCTATAAATACAGCCAAGAACACCTTGCTTGCAAGAGCATCACATGGTTGATTCATGTTCAGCATATGATCCTGCATAAGCCCGGACCTGTCTGACCCTACCCATCAAGTGCAGGACTCATGCCACTGGCTTCTGCCGCTGGCCTGCCTGCAGCTAGGGCGAGAGCATGTGTTTGCTGTGCCGGGCAGAGACTCCTGCCCGCACTGTGGGTCCACATGCCAGCCACGGCCGGTTGCCACCGTCTGTGATTCACTGACCACGGCTGTGCCAACTACCAACCAGCCCCTCGAGAAGATGACCTCGCCTGTTGCAGCCTGGAGCTGTGCCTGCTGCCCCATCATGCGAATGGAGGTGCCAGATGGCTCCTGTCCAGCCAAGCACCCTGATGTGTCATTAACTGATGTGGATGCTCGAAAAGCCAACATACACCCCCCGATCCTTTCCTGTTCCCCTTCAGATCCTGTGATCTTCTGAAAGTTCAACAGGCAGAAAGGACTCAGATGGAAACTGTTCCTCCCAGAATTATCAAGCTTGGCAACTGGAGGGAAGGTTTTTAACTGGAGGAGGAATACTTTAGCTACTTGATCTGAAACCTCCAGAGGAGGCTTCATTCAGAGATAGTTCCCAAACATTTTCTAAAGACAAAGTACTGCTCAGAGAGCTTTAACAGGGCACTTAAAAAGAACTCCACACTCAGTAGAAACCCATGAAAATCTCGGTTCTTTTCATGTTGCTGAGTCTTCTCCTGATTCCCACACCCTTTCTTAGTTTTACACGTTCAGCCGCTGAAAGTAGGAGTGCCTTCTGGTTTATGGCATGCTAGTCTCCTCACGCAATAAAGAGCACTCTTTCTCTGGGGTTTTACAGGCTTGTGTAGCTCATTGTCAATGAACACATTCTCTTCCACATCATCTGGATTAAGGCAGACTGTGTGTTGCATCACCTATATTAGTGATTGCCAGGCTGTATTTTAAGAAGAAGCTCTCTCTGTGTACTCTGTATTTCTGATCTGTGTTCTAGCTTGGAAAGGAATAAAATGTCAAAGTAGGAAAGTAGATGTGGGTGGCAATCATTATCACAGGCCTAGGAAAATCTTGTTTTGATATCTAGCTCTTGAGTTGCCGGTTCCTGGGTTAGTGATTAGATCTTTCTATGTACCGGTTCAATACCCACACAGTTTGACTGGTAACACTGGGAGTAGGGTAGATGACCGTGCGCGACTTGAATACCTGACTCCGTCTGAACCCATAAGCTGAACTGGAGTTTCCAGCCCAACTTCAGTGGCCCACCTTAGCTCCAACCCTGGGTGCATTTGGATGGAGGTACTGTGAACTTGGTTGCCACTACAACCAACAGCAGACTAACCTTCCCCTGGAGTAAAGCAGTTTGCAGATCACTGACTCTGTTTTTAATATGATTTTTAAATGTAAATATGGAGATGTTAGCTTTGCTCTGTCCAGTGCCTTTCTGTGAGATACACATTGTCCCGTGCAAACACCTGCAGCACAATCCTGACTTGTGATTGCCAACCTTAGCTTAAACTCAGCCTTTCCCTCAGATGAAGTCTCCTTTTAGGGAGAAGCCCCTTCTCCAGCGGGTCCCCACCTCCCATGGGGATGCGAGGCCGTCAGCCCACCTGGAGAAACCAGCTAACGCACAATACAAGGCAACCCCAGCCTTTTGTGCAACTGGTATGGATGAAAGCTACACCTTTCCTCATGTCAAAGGGTTAAACACTTCATTTCTCTGCAACAGGTACTTGGATACTTCCAGCCATTGTATGAGTTGCCGGGTGTGCTGGGAGTGTCTGTTGTCTTCGTGGACCATTGTTCTTTCCTTCAAGGCAGCAGATCACTCTCTGCTGCAAATTGTCTCATCTCTTCTCCTCCCTGTGGGTGGAAAAATCCTCTTTGGCAACACCTAGTAGTGTCTTGTGCTGCTCCCTGATTTTCCTTCTGATTTGATACTTGCTGTGACTTTTTTATCTCACCAGGATGATTCTGCTTTGAAGCACAAAGCCATGTGCTCCCTTAGTTGCGGTGTTATTGCAGTTTGATGGAAGCAAGTTTCATTTTGGAAGGAAGGGGGAGGGAAATACCAGTTTTCTATTTCTGTATGCTGCTCCAGATTGTTGCTCTCCACCGTGCATGGCCGCTGCTTTGCAGAGTGTGAGAAATTCCATTTCTTCTCTTCTCTGCTTACCCATTTTGTCTGACATGCTCCGGCGCTTGGGTGCCAGGCTCGTACCTGGTCCCCTAAATCTCATGAGGGTCTTGAAAGAAGTAGGGCACCACCTAATCTGCTGTTTTCTATATATATAACTGGAGTGCATGACAGACTTCCCAAAATAAGCTGCAGTGCTTAGCGGCTGCTGTATTGTCATGGGGTGCAGAACAGGAAACGCAGTTCCTCAGCTTTCGTAGGGGCTTTTATTGCTAACCTGACTTGTCACTTCTCTAACTGAAAGCAGCAGGGCTTTGACTTCTTTGTTGGCTTCACCTTTTTACAAAACAGCTAGTAGAACAAATAAAATAAACGTAGTTTAATGACATTTTAGCAGTGCAGGAAGCCAGAGGGATTATTGCCTGTGGATTTGTCGGTAGCAGGATTCAGCTCCGTCATTTAGCTAGAGAACCCAGCTCTGACTTTCATCTCGCAACACATGGTTCTCCAAAGCTATCAGGGATGCAATCTTGCAAAATCTTCAGCCCCTCCTCACTTCAAGTGGCCTGGCCTGTGCAGAGAGAGAGGACAGCCTGTCTGCTCACAGTGCCAGGAGAGCACTGCCAGATGTCTACAGGGACCTGGTACGTCTTCAGCCACTGGTGTTAAATTCCTGAAGATCTGAGGCTGTGAGGTGTCTGATAAACTGCTCAGACAGGACACTGCAGCTGCTCTCACGGAGTGCCCAGTGAAGAAAACATTGTGATTTTGCAAAAAAAGAAACCATAAAGTAGAAGTAGAGGAATGTGTCTGCCTTTTTCAGACTGAGTAGATTTCTAAAATACAACTCATCACCATAAATGCTGGCATGTAAGGTGTTTTTGAAAAGCCCCTCCCAATGTAAATGGTAGGAGAAGCACTAAGAAGCTCAGTGAGGTTAATAGAGTTCCTTTCAAAAAATGAGACTAACGCTTAGCCAGCTTTTTTTGGTCTCTCGGTTGTTTCTGGCTGCAGAAATGCAAACTCTGTGACTTCAGCCAGCAAAGTCATTTGTATGTGCAAACCTATGCGCAGGAGGCAGCATGAAAGGCAAGATCCTAACTGCATTACAACTTGCTTAGAAGAACAAACACAGCCTGGGACTGTGAGCTTCTACCTCAGGGCTGATCTGACCTGAAGACCCAACCCAAGGCAGCTCTTACTGGCTGAGAACAACCCATACTGCTGATAACACAGGAGAAGATTTACCTTTCAACAACAATAAATAAATAAATATAACCACAGCCAGAACAGCAGTGGAGCATAGGAAGTCTCGATGAAAAATTTGATCCCAAATTTCTGCTTGATGCAAACTTGTGAAGTCCAATGTGTTGACCCAGGGGTTTTGTTCTTCTGCTCCTGCTGGTTTAGCATATGGAGAAGGGCAGCACTTCCAAGAACTGCTTTCCATCTTGTTTTTATAGCAGGTTAAGCAAATGAAGGCAATTTCAGGCCCTCCCTCCCTGCGATAGGCGGGGGGGGGGGGGGGGGGACCCCACGGCCCCCCNNNGGGGGGCACACCCAGGGCACCCTTCCAGCTCCTCGGCTGCTCTATCGCCGGCGAACAGCCCCACAGCTGCCAGATGTGAGCGCGGCCCCTTCACACGGGATCAGCACCGTCGCACTGGCTGCTTTGTGGGTCGCTGCTGCTGACCCTGGCTATCGCAAACACCGCTTCGTACAAATACCCTCCTTAAACTCATCAAGCCTCCTCCCCACATGGATTGGTTTCGCTCCCACCACCCTGTTCTCAAACATCCCAGCTAGCTGCAGACTTGCAGTGTCCCACCTAAGATCGCTGGCGACTGGTTTATAACCATCTGTCCCTGTGCCAGCTTTGTCCTTTAGCTTCAAAAGCACGTCCTCCCCGGGTAGGTTTGTGTTTACACAGCAGCCCTTCCCGGCATGGTTTTTGCAGGGTTCCCTCAGGGTCTCTGTCTTCAGGCACATGGGCACATTTCCCCAGCCTGGATGTGCCAAGGCTGTTCCTCAGTAAATAATTTTCTCACGGTTTCTCCAAATGTCTCTCATGTTTCCTCAGCAAGTCTTTTATCCCTGCATTAACTCATTCCTGGCTGCTCTGCCTACTACAATCTCTGGTCTGCCTCTGTGAGTTCGGGCCACGTCACACCGGCCAACCGAGGTGCGTTAGTTAAAATTCACACGGAGGTGTCCCTGCGTCCCCACCGCCCCGCGGAGAGCCTGAGCCTTGCCTCCCATTCAGCCGTCTGCGACACCGACCTGGCTGCACACTGGTGCTGTTGCCCAGGGCACTGAGAAAAGTCAATCCTGTCTTTCCTGCACAGGAGGCTGGAAAACTGCCCGCTTTCTCCGGAGATGCGGAATATAAGCTGGCAGGTGTGAGAGGTGCAGGTGCTTTAACAAGGATGTTGTTTCAAGAACCAGCCCTGCTGTGTGGAGGCAGCTCAGGAGTGTTGTATGCTGGATTTGGGTCAGAGTGATAAAAATAGGGTTGTAGAGTGCTTACAGCAGGGGATGTACTGCCATCACACATGTACCCCCCCACAGCCCCCCCAGCACTGTTTAACATTAAGTTCCCCTTGTTGATATTGCATTTGCTAATTTTTTACTCCACAGGTGCCCACCGTCCCTTCAGCAGTATTTAATGCATGAGGGCTGGATTTTGCTTCTGACCTTCTTTGCAACATGCTGTGCAGGAATCTGGTACCCTCTTGATGAGGTGAATCAAATTTTGGAGCATTTCCTTGTGAAGCAACTGACTTTTCGTTTGATAAAAAGCACCTGGTCGAATAGCTGAGTGATGGTTTCTTTCTAGACATGTCTCAGGAGCAAAAAGCAGCTGTTATCCTTGTGCTGAGTAGTCTCAAACAATATAAAAATCCAGCAGCTATCGATCTCTTGTAGTTAACTCCACAAATTTTGCCACTAAGCATTTTTATTTTAACCTCCCTGAATAAAAGCGAAGAGAGGAGGCAGTGATTTTCCACCTCTCTGCCAACACTGATCTGCCTCGGGGACAAGGCAAGACAAGTGACAGCCTGGCCTGACAGCCCTCTCTCTGTCTGCAGAACAACATGAGATGGTAGAAGGTCCTTTAGCACGGTCATTCCACCTGCAAGGAGAGAGGGGGATATTCATGTTCCTGCTGGGGCATCAGTTTGGTTGTGGTTGAGGGCTAAAGAGGGAAATTCAAATTCCCTGCGCAGCCGTGGAGCTTTTTAGAGCTCGATGCTCAAAGCAGCCTGGAAGCGAGCACTCATGGTCTAACAGATAACCACTGGTCTACTTGTTCCATGAATGTTCCACGAATGCCCTCTGCAATGTCACAGTCTTTCTGCTCTGGGTTTTCCTGCTCTGAGCGATGGGACTATTTACTGTGCAAGCTGTGGCTCCAGCTGTAACCGGGCTGTGTATTTGCACCTTTGAGTGTCAGGTAAGGGAGACTGGATGAACGGAGAGAGAGAGCGAGCAAGAAAGCAGAACATCGTTTATGTGGTTGGGATGACGATGAAACAGATGAGATCTGGTGAAAGTCAGGGGAGAACGGCTCATCTTTGCCTTCTCTCTCTGATGTGCAACCAAGTGAGGTTGGGAAGGAAAACCAGACTCTTCATGGATTTTTCCCCATGGCTGAAATCTGAAAGCATTTACACTTTTATGTACTTATTTTGAGGAATAAACTAAAGGAAATTGGTCCCTGTCCTCTGCTTTATATGTATTTAATTATTCTTTGCAAATTCAACTGCTGACAAATCAGTGGGCTAAGTCTAGCGGCCCTGCCTCCCTTCCCAAGGACAGCAGGAGCGGCTGCCGTAGCAGCAAGCAGCTGCCAGCTTTCACTTGCACTTCTGCATTGAAGGATCTCAAAGCATTTTTGCAGAGAGGGCACTGTCATCACTTCACTTTTCTGAGGAGGAAACCACAGTACAAGTAGGGGAAGAGATGGGTCCAACCGACATGGTGTGGCCCTGTGACCCTTCAGCGCGCAGGAGGTGGAGGGTGCTCCGGGGAACTGTGACTTCTGGTGACTTGGGACACCAGGGCCCTGGCTCTCCTGGGGCTGCATTATCCACAGAGGCAGCCTCAGTGGACTGTCTTTTCTGTGGATCTCTGCAATGAAAAGAGAACTCAGAACCACCAGCTCTGCACAAAGTAAAAGTTTACCCCCATGCCCTGAGCTGTACCCATACATTCGTGTTTCCCTCAATCCCACTACTGCCATTTCTGCACTGTGCTTCACGTGAGACAGTCCAGACTTAGGTGCTTCAGGTTAAGTCCACTTTTTATCCACTGTATTTTCCACCCTAAGAGCTTTCTATCTCCTAAGCCCCTAAGATAAGAGTCTGCAGGAATTCCTTAGTACTGCATGCAACCAGTGTAAGGTCCCCTCTGGTTCTGAGACAATTCCCTGGAACTGCTCAGCGGTCTTGAATTAAGCAGTGAAATCCGTGGCAGACGTGACAGATGCTTTTCAGTAGAGTTTAGTTGAGGCATTTGGGTCCATGAGACTCTCACCCAAGCAAGCCACCACCCCACTGTGCAACCCTGGTCCCCTCAGCCACCTGCCTTTGTCCCCTGCAATATTTCCACCTCCTCCCGCAGCCCTTTCGGCTGGCCTGGGCCTGGGTGACCAGAGAAGCTCTGGGAGTTACATGTGCCCCAGTAGCCCTGAACGGAGGGGCTACGTCCCAGGCACTGGGTGCGCTCAGTCCTGAGCTGTGGTATGATGGCCGGGGGGCTCCATGGGCCCTTGGGGGGCTTGAAGAAGGAGCACACACTCTGCCCATGCCTCCTGCCCTCGTACATTTTGTACAGGTTATCGGCTCATCCACAGACTTTTCAGAATTGAGGGTTAGCAGGGGGGTTGCTGAAATTATGAACTTGTTCTGTGGGTACATTAATACCCCTGCAGCCAGCGGCTGCCTCTGCAGGGTACCTCTGCCACCAGCAGCTCCTGCGTGCATCTCCCCCCTTTCTATTTCACTTCCCCTGAAGTCAGGACTGTGACTTTCAGAGATGCCTTGCAGCTGTTTGGGTGAGCTAATGGAAAGAACTGATGTCAGTTATAAAGTCAGTGTTCGCATGGCTGGTACTTGCTTTAGCTTGCATGAAGGACAAGGACATGGTGTTTCAGCTGGCAGGTTTATTTCCAATAGTACTTTGATGAGGAAAGGACGTCAGCAAACACAAGCCCTCAGTGGGCCTGTGTCTGAGTGAACATGCCTCCAGAAGTGCCAGGGCGCACCATGACGGGGTCATCTCCTCCCTTCCTTTGCATTCAGGCCCTGTTAAAACCTCAAGGTTTCTGAAGAAGAAGGTGTCAGCTGGTGGCTCTGCTGGTCACGCTCTTCTCAGAGGGGATCTGAAAGCATCAGTGCATTGCCAGATGCTTTGGTGACGTCGGTGAGGGAGGATGGTGACCGGTGATACTATGACACATTACCAGAGGTCAGTGTGTCCCAGTACCTCCTGAAGATTTTTGCTGGCTGAGGAAGCTGAGCTACTCAATAGCCATTTAATTAATCTCTGAGCATGACACACAGCCCATTTATTTTCCTTGCTGGTAACTCTACATGATGCAGTATGTCACGAGCTCAAGTCCCAGCAGATACACATTCGCATAATAAGGGAAAAATAATTCCCTCTGCTGCAGGGGTTAGTGGCAGAGACTCTGCCTTGTGCTATGCAGGAGTCACACCAGGGCGATGCAACAGTCCCTCTGGTTTTCACAGTCTGTGAATCATGTCTGGCAGAGTGAGAGTAATTTAAGCAGGGTCAGGAGGGTAGGCAGCGGATGCTGTTAGTCCTGATCTATCCTGGTCCTCGGGGTCTCAGGGAGGGGGACCCCCTGGCAGCAGCAGAGTTGGGGAACGGACCAGCCTGCTCTGCCTTTGGCACGTGCCGGGCCACGAGCTGCGTGCTGCGGGGCTGTTGCTCACTCCCTCTTGCACGATCACGTTGAAATATGTGATGTCAACCATCATCCATTAGAGGACACTGAGTGTCCTTTCAGGCATGTCGCAGTGCCCCTTCACAGGCCGTCTCCGAGGTTTTCAGACCACGAAGGGCTCTACAGTGCATGGCAGTTAACTCGGTAGCTGTAAAAGCAGGCAAATTTATAATGAAAGTTGAGCACAAAAAGGTGTTAGGTCAGGAATTTTTCAGTCAGAACTGGTGAAAACATGCAGCAGAGATCCACTGTGCAAATGTAACTGTATTCATAGGACCGTGCATCCGTAGGATGCAATGACAAAGTGGAAATAGCTTTGATAGTAAACATAGCATTGACCTGAAGAAAACCTTAAAGAGTATTTTCTGTAAGAGAATGGAGGGAAGAGGTCTCCTGGAAATTCGTATTTTGTCCATCTCAAATGGACTTTAGGGAAGTGACTGAAAGAAAATGTTGTTTGAACAGAGGAAAGGTCCATACAGGCTTAACAAGAGCTGCAGCTTGGCCAAGGTGGATGAACTGGCAGCTGCTGTTAATGAAGAAGATTTGCTTTTGGATGATGAAAAAGGGATTAACTCTGATGTACAGGTTGGAGGAAGATTTTGCGGGAAAGCTGTAATGACTAAGAAGTGTACCAACACTTAATGGGGATTTTTCAAAAGGAAAGGCTGTGCTATACAGCCCCCAAACTGTTTTGTCAGCTGGATTTGAAATATTGCATTTGCTTAAAGGAAATGGTCTCTGGGAGTTTACTGTAATGTGGGACAACCACAGTCATGCTGGTCAACCTTGGCTAGAGGAGCTTCTTAAGGGGTGATGCTGCAGGACTTGGCCTGACACGACTGCTGGGTGAATCAGTGTCTCGTTAGCTCTCCGCCAGTGCAACCTTCCTGTGGAGAGAAAGGCAATGTTAAATTCATTGACTGCCGGTCAGAGAGGAAGGGTGGGATGATGTTTTCCTGTCCATGAAAGGACATAAAACCTTGCCTGCATCATGGAGTCAAGGCATAATCTAGGTTGGAAGGGACCCCTGGAGGTCATCTAGTCCAGCCTCCTGCTCAACACAGGCCTGACTTTGAAGTTAGGTAAGTTGCTCAAGGCATTTTCCAGTTGGGTTTTCAATATCAGCAGGGATGAAGAGTCCACCTGTTTCTGGGCCTCTGCTCCAGTGTCTCACCACTGTCATAGTGAAATACTGTTTTCTTGTATATCAGCTTTGATATCCATCTTCCTCTGATACACCTTGCTTGTAAGAATGCCACTGCTTCTGTTTTTCATTAGAGAGTATAAGATTCTAGAGGGATTTGTGTTTTACCCCCAAGGATCCTTAAATAAAGTGACGTTGTCCTTGATGTTGGTTTCCTCCAAACAGTATGGTAATGAATACTTACTCAGAATTCTTATTAGCTTCATGCCCTAGCAGAGAAATGAGAGACACTAGTTTAAAGACTAAATATAGTTATTTAAAAAATAATGTTGAGCTTCTTTCTTGGTTCCTTCTGGGAAAGATAAAACCATGACTTGAGTGTACGTAAGCATTGCCTGCAGTTTCTCTTGAGAACGAGAGATATGTAGGATCACAAACCAATACTTCATTTATGTTCTGGCAGCTTGGACAGCCTCTGCAGCTGTTCTGCAATCGCTTGTTCTTGCCAGAAAGCCAAACCTCAGACTGCATTATGTCCTAGCAGGTACTGGCCAATGCAGGTAGCAAAGTGGAGACCCTCTACATGAAAACTGGGTATCAAACAGAACGAGATCTTGTTCTTATAGAAATCAGTTGGAATTGTGCCCCTGTCTGGAAGGGGACCCGGACATCCCCTCTCCAGAAAGCAAGTTCACAGCTGCTGTCCTCAGTGGGGAAGAGCAAACACTCTCCTTCCCCTCTGTCAAAGCCTGCAGATGAGTGCAAGGGAGGGTGGGAGCATGGCCCTGTTCCCACCAGGGTGGATGAAGCATTGAAGGACGTGATCATGTCTGAGTCCTACAAGGAGTGCTGAAAGAAGAGGCTGCTTTTGCTTTCTTGGCAGAGATCAGTCAAAAATCTTGTGTTTTCTGTGCAGCATCAATAAAGAGGAGTCAGATCCAGGCTGCAGCTTGGTGGATGTTACCTGGCTCATCCAGCATACACTCCCAGAAGGAGTCATCCTCATTTCCAAGTCTGGGGGAATTTTAGAAGGCAGAATGGAGTATTAACTCAGGACGGCTTTATTTCATCCACAAAATGCAGAGGTGTCTTTTGAAAGCCATAGGCCACTGGTCTCTGAAGCTTGGAGCTGACTCCATCCCATGTGGGAAGGACCCGGAGCTGTGGATCATCTCCCCAGCCTGTCCTCCCTAGACGGCATGGTGTCCCCTCATCTTGGGTCATTCCCCGACCCACCTAGCTCCCCTGAGTGCCACAGTATGTCCCTCAGATGCACTGACTGAAATGAAGATCCAGTGTCTAAAGTCTACTTTATCAAACTGACAATAGCCAGTAGGAACATAACACCAAAGACACCCCTTCCTGAGCTCATGAGCATTTGTAATCTAAGCAGAAGCTTTTTCTCATTGCTTAGGAAAACAGCCATGAGATCATGGATGGCCCTATTACATTTTGAAGGCAGCTGGGTGAGAAGAAAGCAAGGCTTAGCCATCAGGTGGCACTCTGAGCATGCTGTTCAGCGGAGATGTCATTCAAATGTTCCTGGGCTGGAGGAGATTCCTTCAATTCAATAAATATGACATAAACTTTGTGAGCTGTGATTCATTTCAGGTTAACACCCTTTCTTTATTTCTGCAAAATTAATCATCCAGCTATATTTCTTGCATTGTTTGAAACCACGGGAATCCTAGTAAGAGAAGTACAGCAACTCCATGTTTTCTTAATGTTTATCATAATATCTATTATGTGGCTTAATATTTTTGTCGAAGCAGAATAATTCCACTATTTGTTCTCTGTAGTAAACCAGCATATCTTGGCATCTGTTCTGAATTTGTTTCTGTCTTTGTCTTAATCTCCTACCACCAAGCTGATCTCAAACTAGGAACCTGAATTAATGATCTCCAGGTTTTTCACATAAATCCCTTCTTAACCTTTTCAGCCATTGAACGGTATTTGCAGCCTCCGCTATTGTTCTGCATGAGGTTTCACTTGGGAAGAATTTCACTTGAGAGCTTTTTTTTTTTTAGGATTACACGTCTAGATAAAACCATAATATTTAAAATGCCTTCCAGTTAGTTCCTTGATTTTTTTTTTCTTTCAGTAGAATGTCCTTTACTTTGATTTACAAGCAGTAGTTTATTAGTGTGCTGGGTTCTACATTACTGCTTCTACAGGAAAAATTGTAGCTATGGTAATTGAAGGGTGAAATTAAAGGGCTCGTGGTTAGCACTGCAGAACAGCACTGCAGACTATAACATTGCTGTTCTGCTTCTTGAAGCCAGAATTCCGTAAGTGGCATCAATGGGAGAGAGACGGGGCTCTGTAGCGCATGGGCAAATACTACTCACCCGTGGAAGAGAGCGGGGCTGAATGATTTTTGCGCAAAACTCTCCCCTCCTGCCCAGCATATTTGTAAAACCTATTTTTTAACCTTTCTCACCAACCCACCGCTGCAAACAATTTAAGTTCTTACTCCTTCATCATCTGACCCTGATAGTCGGTGTATTCCCCGCCATTCACGGCTCCCATCCCCAGAGCCCTGAACAAAGCCGTGCTTGTTACAAGGAAAAGCATGAGCTCATCCATTGTAATCGCCCGACCGCTTTAGCTGCTGCTCCAAAGGAGGTTTTGTGGCAATTGCTGAATGCCTTCAGACAAGCTAGCGCTGGATAAACTTTGGTTGAATCTTCAGGGAGCAAAAATGAGTGGATTAAGTCCTCGTATCTGCTGTAAGAATAGGTTTTCTGAATGCAGGGAAGCCCTGGTTATTCAGATAATACAGTTGTGTTTCAGCCCCAAATACAAGACCTCTCAGAGGCCCAGGGAAGCGAGGTCCCAGGGCAGTCTTCAGGCACCTGCACAGCCGGGTAACACAGATAATCCTTTGATCCTGTCACATTCAGGGCGGGAGGGAAAAAAAAAGGTGAGATAATGAGAAATGCAAATAAGTAATTTTGGAAGTGTGAAGAAAAGGACTTGTTGAAGCTTAAGCTTGCCAAAAATAGCAGTGAAACAACTGCATTTTATGCAGATGACTTATAATCACATGTAAATTGCATTTTTTTAAATTGGATTCACAGTAGCTTTCAATTTAGAGAACCGCTTGAGCTCCCTAAAGGTCTATAGTCTCTCCTCCAGCTGTGGCTCCAAAGCACAAACCTTTGCCATAATGATGCACGCTGCCTGGCTCCTGACAATCCAGCAACCGATGCCTTTTGTGCATTAACTACCCGAAAGGGCTTGAAAGATAAACAGAGGGCACTGTCCTGTAGTCATTCACTACCAAGAACAGAATTAACCAGCCAGTAGGAGTTTTCCCCCTGCACACATGGGTACAACGAAGCAGCTATAGCTCTGCCTCCATACCATCTTGTCATTATCTTGTACGCTAAAGAACAAACTTCTGAGTTTTTAGTATTACCTAATCTAGTTAAGTTATGCAGTCATGTTAAGAAAGAAGTTTGGTGTTGAAGAAGTTCAAGAAATCTTCACAGGTTTGCCTGTGATTTGCTGTGGGACCACGGAGAACTTTTTTGTTCCTCTCTACATCATTTTTCCCAACCATTAGAAATTAATGTGGTATTACATTCTTGGCACCACAGTCCACTAGTGACAGAGGAAGGACTGCCATAGCTTGTTGGGGATTTCTGATATCTGACTTGTCTTCTTTAGCGGAGAGAAGTAAAAGGCGTGCACACTGGTTTTTCCCTTCTGCGTAATTAGTCTTCAAAACTTCTTTATAACCGAGATGAGCCTATAAAAAAAAAAAGTCACAGATGCAAAGGTCTTCACACTTTTCTGATTTCAGTTTCATAATGTGAGCCTGACTTTGAATCTAAAAATTAGGAGCTCAGACTCTCCTATTAATAATGTTGCGAGGGCAGTAATCTCTTTACATAACACGGGGAAATGGCATAATTCTGCCAGACGGCTGCAAACTCAGTGGGGAGCGAAGCATTCAGGCCCTTATCTATTGTTTTCCTATCCTGAGTCATCCCAAGTCATATTTTCTATGGTTTCTTCTCATTTTTAAATATAATGTAATTCTGGTTTAATTTTTTTCCTCCCAGCCACACAACTGTCTTTTATAATAAGTGCAGGTTTTATTCAACTAATGCACTAATTGTCACTGTGTCGAGAAAGAGCAGCATTAGAACCGTGGAAGAAATGGAAAATAGAGCTATAGCAAAAAGTACAGCAGGTTAAACCTAACTCATGACCTTTTAAGACTTGTGGGTTAGCTCTGTACTACACACTGCGATAACATGGAAGTTCTTGGCTTTAGCAGAGAGATACTCAGATCTCTTTGCTCCAAACATAAAGCATCTGCCACTGAAGAAAAAGGAAAAGCTTTCTTGTCATAACCCAGGCTGGTGAGCAGTTTTTATTTTTCCCAATAAGATGTATATGTACATATGTGACAGTTCTTTATGATAAATTATATACTATATTACTAACATGCAATCAAGAATGCCAAAGTAATTAAGTCTTGTAGTTCCCAGGAAAGTAAATAATTGCATGTAATATTACCAGCTTACAAGTGGTACAGAGGAACAGGAGCATGGAGGGATTTATGCGACTCGCCAGACGTCATGAAATGAAGGTCTGCCAGAGCCCAGAGCTATCCTCTCTGACAGTCTCATGTTTTAATCTCTAGTCTGTCTTTCTTTCCATTAAGATAAAATATGTTTCCCTAATCCACAATATTTAAGGGTTTTTTTCAGGTAAGCTCTGAATCACTGGTATTCTCTGAAGCTTCCACTGAAAAAAGCAGAGTGTGATCAACTAATGTTCATGAATATTTTAGCTAATGTCATTATCTTTTTAGTAGGGTAAATATTACAGGGAAGAGCTGAGAGACAGCATCATTTTGTGGTTTGCTGTGTTCAGGAATAACAGAAGTCACAGAATTCGGGGCAAATGGCTCGTTGGTTGAGTGTTTACAAAAGCAGCTCTCGGTGTGCGAAGCCCCATCATCGCAGGACGTGTTTTTCAGTCGCTCACAACGCCTGTCTTGTGCGGAGAAATTTGCCATTCTCTTTGCGTTGCTGCTGCCGCCCGCAGGTCCCTATGCAACGTCACCCGTACCCTCTTTATGTCACCAGCCGCCACTAGGTGATCTTCAAACACCTTCCTTGCCACCCGCCTTCCGAAGGGAGGACGTAAACACCCAACAAAATTTTCCACAGAGATGCTATTCATGAAAATATTTTTGCACGCGCTGCTTTGCAGCCTGCGAGCTGCAGTTTTGGGTTTCCTGGGAAGAAAGCCTATTAAGCCGCCTTTCTGCGGGGATTGCCATAGCAACCCTCGCACAATGCCAATGGCCCAGATTTCCTTCAGCCCCTTCTTTCTGAACTGACAGCAGTGATTTTAATGCTCCTTGAACCAAATCTTTGCATGCGGAGACTGCTTTAGAACAAAATAAAAAAATGCTTTTAATCAGGGCTGGTTGTTCTCTCTCCTTTCTTCCCGAGAAGCGAGTGGGGAAGGCTTTTAGCACGGCGTCCCTCTCAGCCCCCTTGAAGTCGCAGCTGGATAACGACCACAAAGCAGTCCTGGCTTCGGCAATTTTAATATCACACAGCATTACAAGACACCGTGCAAATGATGCTTGCACAGGGGCTGCTTTTTTACAGATATTTGCATCTTTGGGCCGGGAGGCACAGAAATAGAAATGAGGCTATCACAGAAGCAAGGCAAACTCACAGTTAAGAGTGAGGTGGGACGGGGACGCAGGGCAGCAGTACTCTGTGAAATGGGGCAGGCTTTGCTGTTCAGTTTAAGCGTCCCAGTGAGGCCAGTATCTGAACATCGCCAGGTCTGTAAGCCGTAGTAGGGTCCCCCAGTGACACTTGGTAGGGCATAATGCCAGAGTCAGGGCTGGCTTGTGGTGAAGGCTGGTGACATGGGAGATGGGAAAGCAGAGCCAACACCTGAGGATGCAGCTCAGAGCCAGCTCCCCGCACGGATGAAGCCACTCGCCATCTGACCGCAGGCGCACCGCACCTCGGGTGCCCAGAGCTGCCAGTGAGCCAACATATGGGCAGGCGGTTAGACACAGATCAGGCAGGAAAAGAAATAAAAATCAGCTGTGTCTGACAAATACGGCCCAAACTTTATGGCAAGAAATCCCTGTCCAGGGTTGATGTTGGGGTGCAGGGCTGCCGCAGCCCCCAAGTATCCCCTTCCTCTTGCCATTGTCTCCCCTTTCCTCCTGCCCGCCCTTGGAGGGGCTCCATGGCTCCTTGCCCAGGAGGGCAGGGAGAAGGTGGCAGGGTGAGAGTGGCCTCGGGAAGGTCCCTGGAGGGGGGACACCAGGTGAAATGTCTGGTGCATTCAGCTCCAGCATCCTGGGGTGCTGCACCCGCAGCCCTGGGGTACAAACCCCACCACATGCGGCTTCGGCAAGGGGAAATAAATCAAAGCTATATGTGCACAGTCACGCCTGCTAACGGCCAGACTCCAACCCCTTCCTCACAACCGCTCATCGTATCCATCGGCAGCATTCTCCAGCTGCGTCCCTGTTTGCCATAAGCATCTGGGTGTCAGCAAACACGTTATGGGTAGTGCTTGGCACTTCTGTCTTAAGTGTCTGTGCAAACATTAGAAACAGAGGGAGCTCCTGAGTCACTGAGTCCAGCCCTGGGCTATCTCAGGTAACCATGTCATGTGCGCTAACTAATCCTCCCAATAGTCTCCAGATGGAGGGATGAACTGCCTGGGTCTGTCTGGGGAGCGGAGGGCTGAACCGAAGTGTGTGGTGGGCAGCAGAGATCTGCAGCATCTCATCCCCTTCCCAGCTGGGTCTGCCCTGGTCAGTAAATATGAGCAGTTACCACTCAGACAGGGTTTGCAACATCAGTCCAAAGAAATGGAGCATGGATACAGAAGCGGCAGTGAGGGGAGGCATGCTTTAGGGAAGAAACAGGGGCCAATTCCTTGTCACCTCCACAAAAACTAAGAAGCCCTGGGAGCTGCCCCAGGCTGAGGGAGCTGAGCCTTCCCCGTGTCTGGGGTCTCCCTGCAGATGCTGCATTCACCTGCTCAGCCCCGCCGCACTTCTGCTGTTTAGTGCTGTTATCCCACTGCCCTGTCTCCCCTGCTGCCTTTTTTGCGGTGAGGATGCCAGGCCTCCCCAAAACTGACCACCTCTCTCTGCAGTCACATCGTCACAAAAATCCTGCCCCGGCAAGGGCAGCTGCCCTCCCCGGAGCCTGGGAGAAATGAGCACCCTACAACAGGAGCCTGCAGAAAGGCGTGCAGCAGTGGAGGTGATGCAGCAGATTCCCCGAGCTGTAAGTGTATTTTTATCCCTACCCTATCCACTTGCAGTGAAAACCCCTTCCTAATGCTGTGGATGAAAAGGAAACCATGTTTGCATTTATCTGCACGTTTTTCAGCTGGTGGTTTGATGGGCTGCATGTGCTGTTTCCCCCAGCGATCCTCCGCAAGCTGCTTCGGCGCAGGGAGGGTGGGAGAAGACACGAAATGCTCCCTGGCTGGCGTTCCCAGCCCACGCTGTAAGCCAGCACGCCGCGGGGCAGAGGGACCGGGCATCCTCCCCACGGCCCCGCTACCCGGGCAGCTCTTCCAGCACCACTGAGGGCAGCAGCGGAGGCGGGAGAAGGAGGGGACGGGACCATTTTGGGGGATTCTCATATTCCCAGAGCAGATGCTCACAAGTTTTTGTTAAATTTCCGTCATATATCTGTCACTAGTTCTGTCCATCCCAGCAAAGGGATGAACTATAAACTCTACCTTATTATTTCTTAGCAAAGAAGAAAAGCCCCATTGGGTTTTGTGTGGTATAAATATAACCTTCCTCCCATTCAGAAAGATAACAGCCTGTGCAAAACAAATGTTGACAGGATGATTTGCCACTGTGGGAGCCAGGCTGGGTCCCAGTTTGACCACTCACATTATCTCTGCGCTTGCACAGAGCTGGAGGTGCCGCGTACAGCCAGAGCTCCCGTGCTGAGCCGGTTGGAGAGCCTGCTTCGCTGCTCTCAGTAGCTCTCTGAGAGAGAACAGCACAAATATTTGTGTGTGAAATAGAAAATAAATCATGCATTTTGCTGGAGGACTGTCAGCATTTGTTTTACCATGCTATGCCTGCAAATGTTTGTAAACACTGCGCCGATTTGCCGTACTACAGCAAAGACGGATTCATTGCTTTAAAGCCTGGGTTGAGGCATGAAGCTCCTCTTTTTTGCTGAGGTCTTTGAGGACCATTTGTACTCAAAAAAGTATGGTTTGGGTGTGTGAGTCTGCCTGTGTTTTTGCACCGGACATGTCGCAGCCAAGGGCAGTGCAGAAGATGCGTGGCCTTCTGGAGACATCTCTTACCACCTGGTGACACACAAACGCCAACTCACTAGAAAACGCAAGTTCCTGTGATTGCTCTTCACGTGGCGTGTGCTGCAGACCAGACTGAGTTCACAGCCCCACACTGAAATGAAGGCTTTTAAGTAAGAAGAAGGTTGGAAATGCAAGGAGCTGGAGACAGTCCACATGAAGCCAGCAGGAGACAGGCAAAGCACTGCAGCTTTCCCACTGCAAATAGGTTTATAATACAGGCTGCAAAACAACCCTTGAAATGCCATGTTACTGTGCTGCCGGTCCCACTGATGCCCTGGGTCTGCCCCGTGAGTCCCACTCCCCTGCACGCTGCCACGCTCCTTCCTACTCCCCCTGTTCCCATCGTGTCCTGCAGGACTGCATCCCTCAGACGTTCCCACGGTTTAGTAAAGATGGAAAAACCCCAGAAGACCAGGGAGTCAGCTCCATGGATATGTGAAAAAACTAACCACTGCACATTGCTAACCATTTGCACATTGGAGGGGAGACAATGGGTCTCCCTCCTTGGGCAATCCTCTCGTAGGACATGGTGTTTCAGAGCTTGGAGCAGGCGTGCCTTGGAGCAGAGGGAATCGCCTTTCCCAAACCTCCCCCAAGCTGATGTTCACTTGACATCCTGCTGGAGAAGGCACTGAGCTCATCCTCTGCTGGGAATAGTCCTGGCAACTTGCAGGCACATGCCATGTCTCCTCCGCCAGGCCCTCGCCCTCTCAAACCAGCAGCAAAGGAAACGCGGGGCTTAGCAAGGCAGAGTGTCCCAGAAATGTTGAGCATCTCCTTTTCATAGGTCCAGCCACCCCAGCTGGAGAACTGAGCACTAGTGCAAAGATGTCAGTCAGCTGCTGGACTGGCACTATAACCTGCAGCATGATGGACCCTCATAAATACTGCTGGCCATGGCCGCGAGGGCCTCTCTGTTGTAGAGGCTCACGTTTGTATTTCTTTTTATTGTGGAATAAAGCCGAAGATGGTAGAAGCCTGACTCATATGGGTGTGTAATGTTACAGACAGTTTTTATGTGACTGAGCCTTTTGGCAAGAAACTAACTTCAACTGCTTGCTTGACCCAACTCAATTGTACCTGGCATGGGGTTTGCCAGATAATCCTGGTGCTGTGCTAATCCTCCACATTGAAGTCAAAGCTTGGCATGCAGCTCCTACCCACCTCTCATCTCCCTGATTTATGACACATATAAGCCATAAGATTATTCATTTTGTCTAATTCGGTTATTTAAAAGGTGCCATGTATTTGCAATCCAATGGTCAGGTGGGCCCCGGCTTTACTTCTAGATTGAGGGTCTCACCCCTCTGCCTCACGTGGGGATTTTCTTTTACTGCCAAGCCTGTCCCTACATATTTTATCTCTCTCCTTCAAGCCAGCAAAGCCTAACTGCACTCTTTGTTTGGGTTTTGTTTGTTTGTCATGAATACTGGAAAACAGGCAGGAGGTCTGTCTGTGACTTCTTGTTGGCCTTTAACAAAGTACTTCATATTTTATGCCCCAGGTTTTTCTATGAACACGGACTAGTGAAGCCTGCCCTAGTACTCCCAGCTGTACTGAACGGTTCATCTGTGAGTGCTTATAGAAAAGTGATGGAAGATGAGAGATAAATATGTGTATTTCCTTATTTGAGACCTGCAGCATTTTGTCTGATTTCTCCAGTAGAGGCATCTCCTTTGCATATAGCTCTCATGTCCCACCTGCATCCAGGACAGACCTGATCCAAGCATACACTGCGATGTCTGTCCTGTTGGAGCATGTTTCCAGCAAAAACCCTACATGAGTCATATCACCCTCCCAAACCCCCTGCCTGCTGCCAAGACATCCAGCTGCAAGAGAACTAAGGAGAAGCTGTCACATGAGAACCTTTTTGATGGTGGAGTTCTGTCTGCCAGGCATTTGTCAGAGCCTCTTCAGGCAGCATTCACCAGGCTGTGCTGTCTGATTTGCAGCAAGGCTTGCTTTGCCGTAGGAGATGTGTGGTAATGAATTCCCTTTGGGTCAACTTCATCTGCAGCAGAAAACCAGACAGATGGGGCCGGAGGGAAGCATTTCCATAATGAAGCAGAGAGGCAGTGCACCTCTCAGGGTGGCAGGAGTTCCCTTGTATTAATAACATTCTTAAATAACAAGCGCTTTTGATAATCTTTTCTCACTAGCTACTCTTCTCAGAAGTCCTTTCATTGAGTTTTACTGCTTCCCCTTTGATGCACTCGAGCTTTCTTACAGCCCCATTCACAGCCTTTTATTGTATTTCAGCCCTTTATGGACTCATTCATTGATTTGCTGCAACTCCCTTTTTTTTTTTTATGGTGCAGACATGTAGTTACCACATATATCAGAGATACCTGCTGTAGGTGATGAGTTTAGCCCCCTCTATTAAACTCATTCTTTTTTCCTATCAGCGATGAACAGTGACAAACAAGACACACATGAGGTGCAGGGCAGGGAGCTGGAAGAAGGCAAGAGTGGGAGGAACATGCAAGTGGTTTTCATGGAAATAACTTTCAAATGGCTCATTTTCTGCCATTTGAAGTCCAAAGACTAATGCACAACAGGAGATGTCTTTACTCCGGCAATATTCCTTGGCCACCCACTGTCAGAAGCCTTCAATGTGTCATGTCCTTCTGTGCGGGTGTGTGGTTTACATGAAATGGTAATGTCCTGCTCCCCAGTTTTCCAGTGACAAACCACACCACAACATTGGGGCAAGACACTCGGCCTCTCATGGTTTTAAGAATGAGGGGGATAATGCCCACCTGTGTAGCAAATCACATTGCTACCTATGGCTAGAGTTGGCCTGTGTTAATCTCCACCCTGAAGTAATCCAGACCACTGGAGGAGTCAGATGCTGGCTCAGCAATTAATTTTGTTGTGTGTTTTTATGCATTTTCTTTGGAGACTCATGAAACTTTTACAGAACACAAGAGTAACAATGAAGACTCTGGCTTGTTCACTGTGCTGCTGGCTGCAGAGGGTTAGAAGTAATGAGACTGACTCGAAAATCAGAAGTCATAAACTACTATCTATTTTTTCATTTGTTTGCCTCCTCCATTTGGAGCCTCCAACTACAGCCAGGGCCACATTTTCTTTTCTTTTCTTTTTTTTTTTTTTTTTTTTTTAGCAAAAAGGGGAACGTTAAAAAGGAAAAAAGAGAGAAGGAATAATTTTCAGGACTTGAGACATGCAGAAAAATAGTAACCACTGTGAGCACTGATAAAATCAAAGAAGGTGGCAACACTGCATTAAATACGTTTTTGGAATTTAATTTAATTTTAAACCCTGTCTCATTCCTCGTCTACTGCCTTCAGCTAATTTCGAGCCCAAGCTAAGTGCTGTTGCTAAGCCCTCCAGGAGAGAAACTCATGTTTCTAAGGGCCAGTACAGTTCACACAGCAGGACTTCAACTGAAAACTAATCTGATGTGAAGGCTGAGTCTGGAGGACACCCTGGTGCATATTGCCGTGCCCCTGGCTGCTGGGTCACAGCAAATTCGGTGGAGCTCAGCGCCCGGGTATAAGGGTTGCAATTGTGCTGGTGTGGTGGGTGGCGAGAGACAGCCTGTTCCTATGGGCATGGGGGAGGGCTGGGAGGGGAGACCTTCATTTGCCGCTGCTCCCAGGGCTCTTAATTGCAGCGGCATACATGGTGATAAGCTGCTGAATTGCCTTTCATCAGCCAGGAAACCCAGCATGTGAAAAAATTCGGTATGTCATTGTTTGTTTGCAGAGCTTGCTGCCTGACCCGCCAGTCTGCACGCGGGACTGGGAAAAGAAAGGCAAATATTATTGCCACTCCAAAAGCCACCGACCGAGGTATCGCCTGCCTAGCCGAGAGAGGTGGAAGGATTAGGTGGTGGAAATTAGTTCCCTTTGGCCACATTGTAAGCTTCGTTTCTCCTCCTTCTGGGCCATAAACTCTGTGACAAAGCGTTTTCCCAGTTGCAGACGTATGGCTGGACCGTCCGGAGCTCAGGCTGAAGAGCAAGGGTGGCACGCACGTTAGCGACTGCGTGTGGGGACAGCTTCCCTTGGTTTTTACCGTTGCCAGGCCCATCTCTTGAGCGCTAAGTATTTGCGGGGAACCTGTAGTTTGCTTATTTATTTATCTAGCTCTTCCTGTGACTTCCAAGGAATGGTTTCCTTGTCTTTATGCTAATTCAAGCCCTGCTGAATAAAGAGGCTTTTCTCCCCCATCCCGTCCCGCGAGAGGTCATCTTTATTCAAGAGCCATGAATGATGTGCGCGGGGTACTAATCGTGCACAAAGAGCCCCGTCCGGAGCCAGCCAAGCGTACAGCTGTCCTTTTGTTTACAGAGATGGAGAGGGAACCTAAAAAGTGCTCCTGCTCCAGGGACAATAGCAGTGGCTCACGAGACGCCTGAGATTTGGCAGGGCCCCTCTTTCCTGGCGCTAAAGGCCCTTTATTAAACATAAATCATGTCAGCTGCTACCGCGGCCCTTTCTCAGCTTATAAAAGATTCCCCTTTGCTGCTTAAGTGACACGATGGAAAGGAATCGCTCTGAAATACCCCAAAGACCAGAGCGATGGACCAGGCTGGGGACAAATGACACTTCTGACTGTTTAATAGTAGCGCTCTTCTGTCGCCGTTACAAAGGTGTTTGCAGCTGGGTTCATTTTTTAAGCTGACTGGTGATTCAATGTGCTGTACTGATTCCATGTTGGCTTGAAATGTCAGGAGGTCATGAAGACAGGTTTTATACCTGTGAGTTATGAAGAATAATGTGGAGCCCTACAAGCCCTAGGATAAATATGTTGCCAGCACGGATGTAACTGGAAAACTGTAATGCCTCAGGCACTGAGAAAATAAATAAATGTAGAGCATCTCTGCACAAAGCAGTGTACCTCTGTTAAGGGAATAATTATTAGGCTTTCCTGTTCAGCAGTGTAAGACCTGAATACAGCATTTGCCTGAGGTGGGGAACAAACACTCTTTCTTCTTCCCCTTGTAAATAAAAGGGCAGTCTGAGTATAAGGAACAAAATTGCTCATGGAAAATGTGTTGCTTCAAGTACTGCTATTGGCAAATCCCGTAGCTCGTCAGGCAGCGGGTGTCCCTGTGCAAGGAGAAGGTGTCGCTGGGAGCATGAGACGTGGCAGCCACGGGAGCTTCAAGCATGAAGAGGGCATGTCAGGAGGAGTTTGACGTTCCTCTGGCATTTCAGGCAGCTGGATGCTGGTTGTGTCTGGAGCTAACTAGGGAACAACTTAAAGTTCTCGCCTGTAGAACTCCTTTCAGGCTACAACTGGCAGGGCTCATCTTCTGCTTCTTGTACAGAAAGGTACCAGCCAAACCTGAGCAGTTACCACCTAAGCACTCTGTTTATTAATATTTGTATCCACCCGTTGTTTAAAATTGCACATTAATAGTAGCAGTAGCTGATTCAGACCATGCCCAGCCCATCCCTCCTTAACCCCTGCTCGTGTTAACCTTTGTCTCCCTTGAGTTGATGTACCTGACTGTCCAGCCGCCTTGCTTGCTGGCAGGCAGTTGTCACAAGGAACATACTTCTCTCCCACAAGCGTCCCTGCCTGCCGCTGCGCTCTCTCCAGTTCTGTATCTCGTGAACTCTTGCAGGCCAGGCGCACCAGCTCTGCACAGCGATGAGCTCAGTCCATGCATTTGCTTTACATGCTGGAGTAGGTCATTCAGCAGGTGGCATTAATCCCCTAATTCAGCATCAGTGTGATGCTCCATGACATTTCTGATCATCACCTTGTGGAGTCTGGGGAGGCGTACTAGTGGCTTTCATAGGTGAGGTCCTGCTGTCACTGGGTAACAAGTGGAGCTTCTTATTTGTGCAACACGTAGCGCTCCTTTTTGTGTTTCTGACACATTCTGCATCTTTTGACAAGGATCTCCACTGATCTCCCAAGGGTTCATCTATAACTGAGCCTACAGCTCTATGCGTCATGGCACAGCTCCTCTCTGCAAAACGAGTCGTTGCTCCAAATCGTCCCTGATGACCAAGGCTATGGTCTCACCATGGTTTCAGCTATGTGTGTGTGGGCTGCTCTGAGCTTTCCATGCGGGATTCCCAGGTTCAGCTCCTGGCACTGATAAACAAGCAGGTTTCACTGTTTTACTGTCTTTACTGTTTTGCAGAAAGCTACGTTGACTGTTTGGATTTCCCAGGTGATTTATGTTGTGTTACCACATTCTATTAAAATGTTTTTTAAAATCAGTTTGGGGCATACTTGATTTTTCCCTTTCAAGCTTTATCTAATTTATAATTTGACCTAAAGCCATCAGGTTGGCGTTAGGTCCCATTTGGTCCTGCCATGTTCTAGTGTGAGTTCAAGTCAGTGAAGAGTCGCTAGTTTGCACGAGTAGGAACTTTGGTCCTGAATCTGCAACAATTTATTCCCAGTTTAAAAAAAAAGCAGTGTTGTCTACATACCACTGGGACAGTCACAGAGAGGCTACAAACTCAAATGGCTTGGTTTGCCTTACCCAGGGGCTGCAGCCCTTTGCATTTGGTATTTGCCTTGTGAAGATCTTGGTGACACTGCACCTGCATGAAGGTTATTCAGAAAGACACATTTTTCCTGATGTTAGTAATGAGCTGGAAAAAGGGCTAATGGAGTGTTAGTAACACAGAGACCAGTCATCACATTGCTGTCTTCACAAAACTCATCTGTACTAAATGCTCACCTTTTTTACAGGTGTCATTAAACTTCAGTTTCCTCCTAAATAATATATCTTAGGATTCATATCTCAATGCGTATCTCATATGCAAAATATTTAAAGCTGAAGTATCAAAGCTTAGTTTACCCCAGTAAAGTTTAGTGTATCAATGGTTAATGGAGCTGACACCAATGAAAGGTATTGATCACTTTGGATCTTCAGATTTATTATTTCTTATTTGCTACGGACCAGAATAAAATGCACCCTAACATAGGTGAGTCATTCTATGTGCTCTCTTTACACTGAGAATTTAAATCTTTTTTTCTTCTTTAAAATAATTTTTCAACTGCTGGGATGCACTGACACAAGTTTCAAATATATTTCACTCGCTCATTAAACAGAAGAAGGACAACAAATGTCAAAGTGAAAATGCAGAGGATGGGGAGATGATTCAGCCTTACTGATAGCTATTTACCATGGCAATTTGCTTTATAAGTTGCAGATGTAAGTTTTAGCAAAGCAGGATCATTTTGGACTGTTTCTCCTCCGTGCCTTTGTGTCTGCATCAGTTGAGAAACTTTCCTAGGGCTGAATACGTAACTTGCGGTTAGTCATACAAAAAAGAAGGCAGATTCTCACAGTTTCTGTGCGTCAAATTCAGCCAAAGTGTGGCCACCCGCTCCCCCCACCACATGGTCTTCTGCATTCGGCACCCAGCCTGAGTGCCGTTGGGAGGATGGGGGACTCCGCAGGTCTTCACCGAGGTCCCATCCGAGAGCACAGATGTCTGCGTGTGTCAGATGTTGTTCCTTCACACCCATGCAGGACCACTGAACTCTTTTCACATGAGTCACAGCCTCAGGAGCTGGCCCGTAGCACTGATAATTTGCTGAGGTGGTTTGGCTTTCTGCTTCCCAGGCAAGTTCTTGGGAATTTGGTACTATGTCCAATTTCCAATTATATCCACAGCTTTTTGGACATGAAAATCTGAGACATGCTCTCAGAGACTGCTTGAGCTAGTAGAGCACACAAGTGGTCCCGTAAAGCGCACGGGTCATGGGTGGACTAGGTTCACTGTCTGCTTTGTGGGGAAGGATTGCTGCCGGCTGTATGTACAGCACTGAAGTAACAGAGCATTTCTGAGACAGACATGTGACAGCTATCCAGTTATCGATAATAAATAATAATAAATAATAAAAGCTTAATATTGCAAGAAAGCGATCAGAGGTAAATAAATGGTGTGTCCCTGCTATGTCCCTGCTGAACAGGTGTGTATCCACAGGGTTTCTGGCAGTGCCCTAGAAGGTGCTGGGAAACTGTAAAGGAAGGAGTAACTATTTTTTTCAGCTCTTATTGTATCATAGGATGTGCCTTCAGATCCCTGAAGTTTGTGCCACCGTCCATTCATACCAGTGAAAAGGGGATCTGATTCTGCTCTGCTACCAGAGCACATCCCCATCTCTAGATAAATGATATAAAATCACTACCCAAAGCCGCACTTTGATCTATACTTAGGTAAAATTCCTGCACTGTATTCTTCTGTTGTCTCCTGAAATGCTCTTGATAACTGGGTCCTTTCTACAGCCATGTAGAGCTTTAGCCCCAGAAAAACTGAATTCTGGGCCCAAAATGGGCACTTCTGCAAAAAAAAAGGGATCTGAATGTGAAATCCTCATTTCTTTAGCGACATCATTCACACGTCGGAGCTGCCAGATGGCTGTGCTCTCCTGGGCCAGCCCACTGCAGGGAAAGCAGCACGCGACACGCTGGCAGCTATGGGCTCGCTGGTGCATGGGCCAAGGGAGTCAAATCCCACCTCCTGCCCGCTTTGGGACACGCTGTCGGCAAATGACTCCCGCCTCTGCATGTCAACCCTGCCTCTGGGCTACAAACAACAGTGAGCGTGTCAGTTCTCAGCCAGGTCTGGAGGGAGAGCTGCTGCGCCGCGCTGACGATGCTGATGAGCTTGGCGGAGCAAGGATGGCAGAGCCTGGATTAGGAGCGGAACAGCTGGAAGGGGGTGGGCAAGGCCCAGGGGTTTGATGGGGCAGGGCAGGAGGGAGCTCCACTTATTTAACGGCTGCAAAAATTGGAAGGAGCTGGTTTCCCTCCCGTCGGAGCCCAGGGAGGTTGTTGTGCCTCCTGAAACGCTGGGGCGTGCGAGCTCAGCGCGGCGCTGGCACTGGAAAGGAAAGCAGGGCTGGTTTCTGGGGGCAGCTGAAGAAGCAGGCAGGGGTTTTAGGCAGGCAACTGGGAGTTTTCAGGCTGCTACAGGGAAATTTGCAGTATCCAGTGTCTTGTTCCCTGTCTCACAGATAAAGGTCATCGGCATGAATTCAGACACCGACATTTACATTTTGATCGATTACAGAAACTAGATCTTTTTTTACCAGTCCCTGCTATCTGCAGGTGAAGATACCAACCTCAGCCACAGTAAAAGTGCCGCTGCCTTCGTTAGCCTTGCCTCAGCCCTCCCTCCTGCCCTCGCCTGTGTCATTTGCTATTTTTATCCTCCATAAAGACGATGCAATCAACTCCCTCTGCTACCGAAGGAGCTCTGATGGATAATTTAATACCAAACACTTAGATGGTTAGTGGTGCAGGGATGCTTTCTTACAGTCAGAGAGAAGCTGAACAGGCGAAGGTTGCGCTGCACTTCTGAAATCTCCTGAAAATAGCGATATGGAAAACCCACGGGGGGAGAAACTCTCCAGAAGTGTTAAACACCAAAAGAGCCTGGTGAAAAGAGGGGCTCCTCAGAAAGGGGGTTATTCACCTGTTATACCCCAGCCTTGCATCATCCTGCAAAACAGGCTGGCTTCTGGTGCGGCTGAACAAAACGCAAGGCAGCTATTCAGACTGTCAATGAGTCAAACAAACCAGGCCGTGCCTTTGGCTGCTTTTAATTACACCCACTACTGTTGGACCAAAAAAAAGGAGTAAACAACTCTACTTTCCCCACTGGAGGAAAGACACGATTTCTTTGAAGAAGCTCTTCTGATATTAGAGGTCATCTGTTTCATTGTTTTTCCAACACCAGCTCTACTTCTTGGTCACCCTCCTGTGTTGCTGGAGGAACGGTCATCAAGTCTTGCAGAAGAGCACGTGTTATAGTAGGCCGCATTCTCTTTGATAGCTTCTGCTGACTGGAAGATGCCCTCATGCTGAGCTGTGCACACAGTTAACGTGGCAAAACTCCTTTTGAGTGGACACAGTTGTGCTGGCATAAATACATCTGTATCGGGATAGCTGCTACTGTACAGAAATGGAATAACTCTCCCCATCTAAAACATATACCAGTTATACCATTACAGTCTATGCACTAAAGAAGGTAGTCATATAACTATATACAGGGGTTGAAATGGGACTTACAGCTACTGGGATGAATATTTATTCTTATCCGTACAGAAATAAGTACAGGTCTGTTATTAGTCTGTCCTATGTAGCAGACACATATGGATCCATATGGCTAGCAGTATGAAGCATCCTGTAACTGTTTCCTGCATATATCAATAAAAAAAACCATACCTTGGCAAAAATAATTATGGCAGGACTACCCATGTCCTCTCTGAAGAGCTGTGTTAAATAATTATGACCAGAGGTGAGTTAGGACCCTCCATCAGTCCAAAACCCTTGGGGGTTTGAGATTTCAGTCATACCGATAACATAAAGGAAAACCTTTCTCTTACTTTTGGACATTTCAATAAGCTCCTCAGCTCACATGAAGTCCACCTACATCAGCTAACACTGTGGCTTGTCGGTGGGAAACCCTATTTAAACCTGAGATGGACCATCATGGCAGTGTGAGGACAATACACATACTGGATCCCTCTGTCCATCTTCCTGATGCAATGGGCACGGTTTCTTGTCCCCAGTCCTTTGCAGGGAGTAGCACGAGGGAGACACCAGGGATTGCCCTCAGCATTGATGGGTGCCAGTCTTAGGGCCATGGCAAACTCCTTCCCTTTCTCTTGGGTGTGCTGAGGAGCAGAGACTGGTGGGACACGAGCATTACTGCTGAGCTGGAGCATTCACATTCCACCCCTGCTTATCACTTTTATCTTACATTGATATACCCCAGCCTTGAGGCATACAGGATCCAGCCTTTGCTAATATTTTGCTAGAGCCCAGCAACAGGACTTCTATTTTGTCTGGCAGGGCTCATTTCAAAGACGCCTGGTCTCCAGAGAGGCAGCTGACATTCTCTCTTTCTTCATTTCATCCTGCCAGCTGTCTTCTCATTTCTGTTTTTTAGACCTGTTTTTGTTCCTGGGCAGAAATACTTGTGCAGGTCAGCACTGAGCTTTCATTCAGTAGCAAGCTAAGGAATTTTTCAATGGCATAATGTTAGCCTATTTTAATCCCTGCATAAATTCACTTTCCGATAACCTGGATACATTTAATTTAATGGCAACAGAGAGTCATATCGAGAAAATAAATAGCAGAAGAGGTAAAAAAAAAGTCCCAAACCTTTTCTTTTGGCTTTCTCAGAGTGATTGCAAAGCAGATGGAGGATGCGGAAATATACCTTATACTGCATTGCCTTGGTGACTTTTCCAGGCCAGCAGAGATGTTCCTCAGTCCCTGCTATTTCAGTTCCTAGCTCAGCCACAGACATCACTATAAAGATAAATTTTCTACCTTTTGCTGGGAGTTGCTGACATAGGGAATAAGAAGCCAGGTTGCAGAATCAAACCTTGTGTCTCCCAAACCAACAGGGAATGCCACGACAGTTCTCATAGTTTTTGGCGGTTCAACAACGTCAACAGGTTTTTCCCAGTATGAATGTCAACTGAAAAAGCCTTCTTCCTGGCTAAAAACACCCCTCCCAGGGCCATCTCCACGTCTGCTTCCCCAAGGTCCCAATTACAACCGCACGAGAAACCGTCTCTCCCTTCCCTTCGCTTGCAGCCGTGTCTGTGCGGTGTGGGTGGAATTGCTGTTTTGTAGCTAGCAGTGCCCCGGGGCTTCGTTTTGTGAATCGCGCTACAGCAGCCACCTCTTCTTATCTGCCAATCAAGGTATTCTCTGACTAGTTGTTTATAATCTACCATATAATACTCTACACTCCACTGTAGGGTAGACTTTTGCCAAGAAATTTCATGGTTTATTCAGAGTAAATTCACACTAAGCTCATTTAATCTAGAAAGCATGCGGTTTCCAAAACTTCCTATCCTCTCTGTGTCCTCTGTTTACAAAAATTGCAGCTCTTCCTCCTGCAGTTTGGATGCTAACAGGACTTTATTTCATTCTTCTGCCTTTTCTCTTCCTTCTTTAACTGAAAGTCACTACCAGCTTCTCCTGAAGACAAGGGCAAAGCTGTGATGGACTCCAGCAGGTGAAAGTCTGGGTCTTTAGCTACCGCGTTCATCTACCAGAAATGAGAACAACAGCATCACCTCCATGGGATGTGAGAGCACCTTTGAAATACATTATCCACCGTAAAAATGAGGCCATCCAGCAGCACAGCTGCAGGCAGACCACTCACTCAACGACAGATCGAGTTACCAGAAATCAGACTTTTGAGTTACCAGACTTACCCTGAGCGTGGCTAAATGGTTGAGAAGTCTTTAAGCATTAGCACAGAAAACGCTGAGAAAAGAATCATATTGTGAAAATCACATTGTTGTGCGAAATAAACATGCTCGTTGCCAGCAAGTGAGATAGCTGCATGGGAGGGTTTGGTTGTTGCAAATATAATGTCAATGGGGTGCATTTTTATGTCCTGACTGGTTGGGAAAATGTTGCGAGAGTGCTGATAGCAGCGTTTCGTGGGATGCAGCTCCTACAGTGCTGCTCCCCATGAGCAGCCTGTGCTTTCCTGGGGGGCCTCTCCCATGGCTGTGCAGGACCATAACGCCCCGAGCATCATGGCTGAGGGTTCGATGCAATGCATCTTATCAGCGCTAAGACGAGTGATGCCTTAGAGATGTGTATTTCCTCTATTGCTGTTGAGCAGTAAAATTGCTCAAGCCCTTCACATAGGAGTGGGCTTGCCCCAGTGGCATCACCAACTGTGCTCAACTGGTCCCATCCATCCCCACCTGCTGCATTAGTCACGCAACATGCCTCCATGGCAGGGTAAGCCCTGGTGTCAAAGGCCTGGGCTGCAGCTGCTGCAGACCCAGATGCCCCCAGATCTGAGGTATCAGTCAGGGATTTTGTTGAGGTAAAGAGATACGTTGACTGAATTCCTTGTTCCTCGTTCCTCCCTTTTGTTCTGTTGGCATTTCTTCTTCCTCACATTCTGAGAAAGCCTTTGCTCTGTGGGAGACCTGCAGAACGTGGAGCAGACAAATAGGCAGCGGATGGCCCAGTATTTTGTGAGACCACCGTTGTTTTGCAGATTATTCCTACCAGGAGGGTTTGTGAGGAGTAAAACGTGAGGGAATGGCGAGCTCACAGCAGGGGGCAGTGCTTTATGGAAAATCCATTTACAGGCCTTCGACGCTGTGAGCACGGGACCCGTGAAGTTACAGAGCCAGGCACGGCAACCCAGAGTTTCTTTAATATCCCTCTTATTCCCTGGCCGAGAGCAGCACTGGCAGCGAGAAGGGCTTGCGCACAACTGACGCTGCACAACGTTGGTTTTGTTTCTGTCTCAGACACACGCTTGATTTTGAGGGTAAAGAAAATTATCAGGAGATGATTCAGTGTTTAAATCCATGCGTGTATTTTCCCAGATGTATCTGGTGTCTCCTTGGGCCATTTCTAGAAAGGAAACTCCAACAACCAAGGCACCTCCACAGCACCCTGAAGAGGGAGCTCTCAGCAACCTGCCTGCCTTTATCAACCGTCGGTTCGGGAATCACATGCTACCCCAAGAGGGGCCATTTTAATTAAAACTTGAAACTATTGCCAGCCCTTGCACTCAACTCGCGCCTCAGCCCTTTTCCTGTGTTTACTGCAGACACATCCTGCCCAGAGCTCTATCCAAACACAACAGCATCTTGCAAATAAACACTCAGCAGTGAGGTCCCAGCCTTCCCTCTTCCTTCTCTGCAGACTGCCACACCACCACCCCGTCCCAGGGTGCAATGGCTATGCTGGGGGGACGACAGCCAGGGAGGACAGCTGCGCCGTGGGGGAGGGAGCAGGGACAAGTGGCCGTGGTGAGCCAAGCTGTGGCTCACTCCTGCAGTTTCAGCAAACTCAAGGCTTTCCTGAAGGTCTGCTGTTGCCTTTTACGGTAGAAAGCGGTTATTTTCTCATCATTTGGGACTGTGTTGCTGCTGGGGAGCTCAGCCGGAGGTGGTAAGGAGGTCTCCATCCCCCTTACTCTGTCTCCTCTTGCCTGTCTCCAGCACACAAAGATCTCAAGGAGACACCATGCGTGAACCTCCACTGTTCTTCCTGCAAGCATCAGGGCAGTGAGGAGATTTTTGTAGCTAATACGTATCTATATACTTGCTTAGACTTCCAATAGGTGCAAAAGAGTGAGACTGCTCTTGCCAGTCCCTCCCTTCCCACCCAGGACGCGTGGACCTCCGCTCGCTCTCCTATTGATGACATCTCCATGGAAACCGCAGAATGGCATTCAGGGTAGAAAGGGTTTGGAAAGGATTGCAGGTCCTTGAGGCAGCCTTTCACACCATAGGCTTTGTCTCCTACATCCCCAGAGGCCCCGCGGGTGTCTGAAGCCGCCAGGAGCGGCGCAGTGGAGCTTGCCAAGCCAGGAGACCTTCGTCCTTTAGGGGCCTCACAATGTCGGCCCTCTGTTTTGCTTTCTGTTTTGGTGATCTCTGCTCTCTGGCTTATCCTCTGATCCCTTTCTCCTCCTCTCTCTGACGTGCCTCTCTGGCTTTCCCAAGCACAATGCCAAGATGCTAATTACATTCCTCGTGCTCCTGCGTTTCCATTAATGGCTGAGGACTTGGACCCGTTCCTCCTTCCTTCTCTCCTCCCACATACCTGTCCCCAGCCCAGGAGATGGTCCTGCCCTGGGTAAAAAACCAGCACTGAGGGTGCTGCATGGGACAGGGCAGGACTCTGTAATCCAAGTGAGCAGAGAGGAGACAGCACGCGTGTTCCCCAAACACACGTGAGAAGAGTGGGACACGTCGTCCCAAGGTTACACAGGTTCAAGAGGCAATTAGACAAACTCACTGAAGGCAAATATGCCCAGGGCTACTAAACACACACATATCACCCCTAAATCAGGGTGTCCCTGAGCCGCGAGTTGGAGGAAGCCGGGTGAGCATTCTGGGGAAGGGGCATATCTCTTTGCTCTTCTCCATGTTGCGCCAGCAAGTGCTCTGCGAAGTCAGAAAAGTCCTCTGAGACCATTAACTCTCTTCCACAGGAATCTCTCTCAAAATATCCCCTGCCATATCCCCACTTGCTTGCTTCCGGGTTTCCAAAATCAGGGAGCTAATCTTCCGCTGCAGGAATCAAGGAACTGGCTTCACCTTGTGAATGGCATACCACGGTGGCAATGGCTTAACTGGCAAGAGAGCACGTGCCGTCGGCGGCTTGTCCTTCTGCCCGCGGGTGCAGGGTGCATCACCGCGGCACCAGCAATCCTTCTGGTTCCCTGGTTGTATCCAAAAAGGTGTTTCTGAGCCTCTACAGCGATGTGCTGGACACCACACAGGACTCAGCTCCCTCAGGCGATCTCAGTCCTCAGCAGTGCTGCTCAGCCTGTTGCCCCTTCATCCCAGAGACGCTGCTGCTGCTGCTGCCCGTGTTGCCTGCAGGCAGCCTC
Source organism: Aramus guarauna (assembly GCA_013400195.1). Taxonomy (NCBI): domain Eukaryota; kingdom Metazoa; phylum Chordata; class Aves; order Gruiformes; family Aramidae; genus Aramus; species Aramus guarauna. Next base: position 293,935 of record VXBL01003109.1, read on the forward strand.
TCTCCTCCGCGGGCTGGGACCCTGCCCCATATTCACGCTCACGATCTCCTTCGGCTATAAGGCCCCAGTCTCGGGGTGCCGCAGGGTTCCTGTGCCTCGCCCTGACGGTGCACCCTCAGAGGAGCAGGTCTGGGTCCCCAATTGTGTCTATATAGGGGAGGGGGCAGCCCTGGGAGAGGTCTCACTGCATCACACCGTTCCCCCAAGACAAGCTGCACCAGATCTGCTTAAAGTGATCGTCACCCGAAGGCTGTGCAGCATTTTTAAAAGCGAAGGCTGGGGAAGCTGTTGTGCAAAGCTGACCTAATTTACAGCTTTCGGTGCTATTCTAGTAGTTTTGGACGTAGCGAAGAGGAACCTGGCATCTATCCTCATTTAATACCCATCTCAGCCTGACTTTGAAATGTCCTACTGAAAGTACAGCCAAAGGAAACTTTTTTTTTTTTTTTTTTAAACAAACAGCCAAGGGGGAGTAAAAAGCAGGGAAGAGGGAATGAGAAAGAAGCAAACGAACAGCGACCAAGGATTTAGGGACTGCAAATAGCTTCATGAATAATATTATCCCCTGGAAATCAAGCGGCTGGAAACACTTGCCTGACCCAATATGCAAATCTGTCCTGGAAAGGGACGGGGCAGACGGGATTTCTTGTACCCGGTGCTGGGGGAGGGGGAGGCCAGCCTTCTTGGCTGGGCACAGCCAGAGGCTTTTTGGCAGGGCCAGAGGTCTCTGTGTGTGCCGCCTTTGGGGAGGCTACTACAAACGAGGACAGGTCGTTTTGGTGAAAGTTGGAGGGATGCTTTGAGGAGGAAGAGGATGCACGTAGCTGGTGGGGGCCAGCACTGGCCCACGGCTGCTTAGAAATCCAGGTACAAGGAGCCCCCCTGCACCCATGGATAAATGTAGATGTGGGCTGCAGGGGGAGACAGGGACCCCTTGCAGCCCCACCTGGGGAACGTGGACCTTTTCCCGGGAATGGCAAAGAGCCTCTAGCCCCGCGGCGCGTCTGCCACCGGCGCCATGCCGCCAGCACACGTCTTGCAGCGCGTGAAAGGCGGGTGCACGCTCCCTCTGCCCTGCTAGGGCAGCTCCGACCAGCCCAGTCGGGAACTTGCTGCAGCAAACACACCTCTGTTTACAAAGTATTCGTGAATAATGGCCCTGCCATTGCACTGAGGGAGGCAACAGATCCTGGCGAATGCAAAGGGCATTTGCTCACCCTTGCCTTTATCAGCCCGTGGTGCAGAGCGACCTTTGCTGCTGTGTCCCTCTGGCAGCGGGTCATCCCTGCTGCTGGCCTGCATGGTGCTTACTGGGGAATGTGGCTGGTGGATCTCAGCACCCCCATTCCCACGAGCCCCACACAAGAGCTGTGACAGGGACAAGGTTTCTCAGGACGTTTTCATGTGTGTTAGGTGTGTTTTCCAAGGCAGAGAGGTCCCAAAATCAGAGTGACTTTTGTGAGAAAAGGTTATTAGGTTCCAGTAACGCATAAACGATCACTAGATGCTTCCTCGTCACCAACGCACATGTGAGAGCTCACCTGTGTGCAGCACTCCCAGGGCACAGCGTTCTGTAGTGGCTGCTTAACTGGTGTCACCAGTGATGCGTGGGGACTGGCACGCTGGCCTGGCACGGTAGGGAAAAACCACAGTAAGTGTGTCCTGGCAGACGTGTTTGCACAAAAATGGCATTTTTGCCTTCAGAATCCAGGTACAAGTGGCCATATCGCAGTCTATTCAATGCTCTCAAAAATCCGTTTCAGTTCCGTTCCAGGGGTCTGTCTGCTCCCGATGGCTCTTCTTGCTCTAAAGACTTTTTCTTCATTTCTTACAGGAACATTCTTCTCTTCTTCTCATGGCTCTGGTTTGTCTTCCTCCCCTTTCCTCCATGTGGATAACTTTGTACCTGTTTTTATATGGAGTTATTGCCCCTCTTTATGGCACATTGCTCGGGGATCACAGCAGTGCCTGCTTTTTGTTTTCAAGTGACACGTCGTTACATGTTCTGCACTCTTCATTATTGTTTTGGGGGTTGCCTCCATGCATGTTACAGTGGGTCCACCAAGCTGCTTCTGGTGAAAATAACTCAGAGCATCTCTTTATCATCAACGCCCCTATAAAATATTTGGCAGTGGAGTGTTACTAAGATAGCTCCTGGAGTGGTGATACATCTTGTTAGTCTCACATGAGATGCCAGTACATTGAAATCGAGCACAAGGTGCCGGCACTTGAATTAAAACTAATTGCTGTAACACATTGGTGGCTGGAATGAGCCTGAAAAAGCTGAATCCAGCAGAGACCATCATCAGATCGGCAGTTTGCTGGGGTGCAGCGTACTGACCTCTCTCCGGATGGAGCTGCAGTTGGTTCATTTCTCTTTTGGCACGAGGAGCAATTGCAACACTTTTCAAGCCTGAGGACTGATCGCTGCACATTTGTTCACTCTTTAGTATGCTCACGCAATTAGCATAGATTTTGAAGGCTGAATCCTGCAACGGCTCTCTTGATGCATGTTGCTGAGGTACCCATGGGACTAAGTCCATACCAGTTGTGTTGCCTGGTGAATAGCTGCAGCGGGTAGATTCAATGCTCTTACCAGAGCCTCTGCCCTTTGGTCTGCAAATTTCCATGTGGCAAAACCCATCCCTTAAGCTACAGAGAGCTGGGCTTGTGCTCCTTTCACAGCTGGTTCAATAGTGTTGTTCTTCATTTGTCTAGGATGGACTTTTTAATTTTAATCACTGGTCATGCAGCTGACCCTGAAGGCTGTGTTGCATTAGCTTAAATGGAAAAGGTTCTCAATATTTGCAGTGAAATTGCTAATAAGAAGGTCAGTTTTAACACAATTATAACCACATTTGCTTTGAAGCCTGACCAACAGGGAACCAAGCCCATTTGAGTTCAGGTGTGAAGTCTGCTCTGTGGTAGGACAAATGGCAGAGCTCAGAATCCCCAGGTGCAAACCTTTGGGTTTGGTTCTCAATTACATAGGGAAGAAGCTGAAAATCTGACTCTGGGCTTTGCAGCGCAGGTGTTGCTGGTCCTGGGAATGTTTGCCTGGATGTAGCTGTGTGGAATGGGTCTGCGTGAGGTTTGCAGCATGGCTTGAGGTTTGTTTGCAGCATAGGCTACAAGGCCAGAAGCAACTCAGCTCCTGTCTGACCATACCACGTGTCTCCTCTGAGTTTGGGGCAGATTTGTAACTCCATCCAATTAACTACCCCAGGAGGGAGATCTCCAAACCCAAGCATACTTCTAGAGTGCCAGTCTAAGCGTCGAAGCACTGTATGGGATAGCCATTGCTGGAAGGGGTGTTTCTTCCACCATCTTCTCCCCTCGCTGCTTCCACTTTTCCTCTTGTGCCAAAAGAGTGAGGAAGTTCAAGGAGATGGACAGTCAGATAACTAATCCCACATGGAAAAAGAGGACAGTTGACTAGTTCCTCATCAAAGATGGAGAAGCCCCAGTGCTTCGTTTTAGGGGAGGGGAGGTGGGACCCCCATTTACAGCTCCGCAAACAGCTTAGCTGTATTGTCCCTGGGCTTTCCTTTAATTTTCCTTGCTTTTTCCCCCTCCCAGGGACATTCCTGTCATTTTGTGGGTCCCACCAAAGTACAGAGTGGCCATTTCTGCAAGGCAAAAGACAGGTAGCATCAAATGACTTCAGAAAACAGATTAGGATTTTTAGAGCATGTGCTGTGATAGGAATCTTCTTCACCTGCTATCGGGAAGAAGATACTTCAGCAGCTGTGGATATAAATAGCACTTATCAGGCAGTGGAAAGGAAACAAAGGTTTGGGTAATTAGAAGAAGAAATGTCTAGGGGAAGGTGATTTTTTTAAAGGGCAAGTAAATCAGGTCCCACACAGCTGATGAAGGAAGGAGATGCCTGACAGCATGGTACCGAATAGCCATGTCTGAGAAGGGTCCTTGGTAAAGGTCAGGCAAGAGCAGGGGCTGGAAACTTCTGCATATATCGGACCAAAATATCAGAAGTAAAGGAAGATGATTGTGACTTTAATAACTAAGCTGGAATTTCTCTGATTCAAGAACAAGAGTCTGAACCTCTTTCAGCTAAAGTCTATGATGACATCGCTGTTGATTTCACAATCAGCATTTTTCTTGTACCTTCACCTTCCACAGATGGGCAGTGGATAATACAAAAACATAATTTCTCTGATTAATATACTTCCTTTTGATTTCTTACTTAAAAAAAAAAAAAAAAAATCTTGGGAGTGCCTTCAATGCCAGCAGGCCTCTGCAGTGTCCGAAGCCCCTTGGCAGAGGCAGGCTCGTGCTCAAGAGGAGGTTGTGCAGGGTGCAGGGTGCAGGGACGGTGGTGATGGAGAGGTGCACAGCTGAATCCTCTCAACAAAATGGTGCTGAGTGACCACAGAGAAAGTTACCGTGAACAGAGGGCAGTGAAACCAGAGGAGCTACGCTCACGTAAATCGGCTGAGGCTCAGGTTATTAACTCGGCATAAACCACATGATCAGTCATTGTTTGACTGAGATTGCCTGCACTTATCTCAGTTCTACTTGATCTACCAGTTTTGGCCCTATTGACACAGGGTCCAGGAAATATTTTACTAGAAAGAGGGAAACATGGAAATACATAGCTCTCACTCAAGCGGTGTGAGGCTCTGTTTAACGTACACAGGCTTACATTTGGTTTGCGTGTTGCTGAGATAAATGGCTTGAAATGTTAGCAAGGTCGCCCAAGGCTGCTGGACATTCACTGGAAAGAGAGCAAATATTGCAAAGGCAGGCTGTTACTTCTGCTGTCGCTGCAGCCTGGAGATACGGATTTCTGTACGCCAGCTGTGCTAGTGATTCCTTGCAGGCCACACGCTGCTCTTCAGCGAGGAAAATAGTAATAGAGCTGCATAGGTTGCTTCTCCGCTAATATACCTCTCGCGATGAAAACTGGGGGAGTGAAACAATGCTGATCATGTGAGAGCAAATGCAAATACCTCAGCCTGCATCAGTCTCCGGAAAAAAAAAAAACATTCGGGGCTGACATAGCAGCAGGATTGTTAGTCCCTTAGCTTTGTCCTGATTTGACTAAAACAATCTACTTCAAGCTTCTTTGGTTTTAATGACAATGAAGGACAAATTGCTGCTGCAACATTTAAAAAAGAATTACCTATCCTTGCTACAGCCTGGTTTGCATTAACTGTTGGGAGGCTAGTGATAAGTCTCCAAGACTCTGGTGTGTTTTGAAACTTCACAGTATAAGCAACAAAATGGAAATACAGTTTCCCTGAGATATGGTGTGAAAACACGCTGAAGTCCTTAACGCATCTTTTCCCCCTCCTCTCTGGTCATGCCATGCCTGGCATAACGGGGCCAAGTCAAAACCAGCAAATAACAATGAAGAGTTTCTCAAATCTTAATAAAGGTGGATTCTTAAGAAGCGATGCTGGTGCTGGGCTTTTCACCAGTCGTGCTCTGATCCACACTTGTCCTCTTGGAAAGCCCACCCCAAATCGTGCTCCCCCTTGACAAACGTCCCTGCCTGTTTTCTGTTGCCCATAGGGCAGGGATTTTACTTTTCTTGAGCTGGGGACGCTGCCATCCACAGTGTGTGACAGCGAGCGCGTTGTTCCCACTCAGCCAGTGACAAACGCCGAGCCCTCAGCCTCGGCTCCCTGTGGCTGGTCTGACATGCGCTGTGGAAAACGCTGGGGATCTCAGGGTTAAGATAAGTTAGGATCACTTTTTTTTAGTAAGGCAAACAATCACAGGGCTGCGGTGCCCAGGAAAAGCTCTGCCTCTTTCCATGATGAGTGCTCAGGCAGCGCTCAGGCGTGCCAGGCATTTTTTCCCTTTCTGAACTAGAAACTACTCTGTGGAAGCAAACTTAAAGAGCAGAAGGAAATTCTGCATTTCTTGGTATAAAATCCCATGTTAAGAGTGCTTACTGGTCTCACTGCATCTTGGGGTCTGCTATGAACTGCGCCTGAAGCCACAGTTCTCCTTGCGTGAGGTTGGACGTGATGTGGTATGAAGGCTTCAGGACAGAGAGCTGAGTCCCTCACTCTTGTCCTCTGCCAACAGCCAGAGGCAGCTGATGTTAGAGACATCCCGCTCTCCTTCTTTGGTTCCTGACTCCCAGGCCTTTGGGGAGGGTTCAAGTTCTGCTATGTTTAGCGGCATTTTTGTGCGTGTTTGATTTTGATCAGTATTGGTCCTCTTAGAGAACCCATCTAGCTAACAGCTTCCACAAGCCCAGGCTGCAGCCCTGGTGCTTGTTGGTACCAGATTAGTCCCAGTAGTCCCAAATCAGCTGCCAAAGTTCACAGCTCACCTCATCCATTTTTATTTTCTGGAAAGTAGCTATGAGTTACAAGTCTGCTGGATAAGGTGTGAGGGGGTTTGTTTTTCTCTTCTCTTCTCTTCTCTTCTCTTCTCTTCTCTTCTCTTCTCCTCTCCTCTCCTCTCTGTCCCTGTTCCCTTCCCCTTCCCCTTCCCTTTCCCCTTTCCCCAGTTACAATTTAGTGTAAAATTCATGGGCCTTGATTGCAGTAACACCGTAGTGAAGGACTGCAATTTTGCCTGGGTCTGTACGTCGCCACCTCCTCTAGGCACACCCGAGTGAGAAGAGCTAATGAGGTCCAGACTGATCCAAGTTGGAAAGAACACACAGTCTGCTTCTCAGAAGGATTAAGAATTAAGGAGAAAGAGCCACTGTCAGGTCCTATAAGTGTAAGCACAAGGTACAAAACCCAGCAGCCCTGAGCTGCTAATGACAAAAAAGCTCATTGAATTCTTGAAGGCAGGATGCAAAGGGCATCAGTCCAGTAGCATCTGCAGAACAAGACCTGGCACCATGTCAGAAGGAGCGGCCGTGCTGGGCAGGTTCTTGCAACAGTTGAAAATGCAGTGATCGCCAGAGGTGGATTAGCATCTATTTACCCATGGGGCAACTTCAGCCTGAATATCCTGGTGTCCTACTGTTCTCTGAACATACAACTTCTTTGTATTGAGCTGGTCCAAGGTGCATCTCAGAACAGCTCATCCCAACCACCCAAGCAGAAGTGTGTCCCCCAGTAGGTAGTGGAGGAGCAGAGGCGTTTTTGGAGAAGTCGTCACAGCTATGGTCCGCAGGGGTCCTGAGTCACCCTGCTCTGAACCCGGACATCTGAGTCACGGTCCCACTTCCCTGCTGGTCCAGGAGGGTTTGAATCAGATCACAACAGCGTGAATCAGGGCTGGAATGAGCCCTTCTCCTGAGCATCAGGAGGTTCTGAATCAGGTTGTGAAATAGTCCTCCAGACACGGAGGGCCTGAATCATGGTCGAAGCTGATACTTCTGCTCCAGAGTAGAGGGCATTAACAGAACATGACAGCAAGTATCCCTGGCTGGCAGAATGAGTAGAGAAAGACCCTAATTGCATGGCTTGATAAAAAACTGCTTGGATGCTCTTGTTCTTTGCCAGTTTGCTGTAATGTCACAGGCCCTTTGAAGTGGAGACAAGAGGGAGGAGTAGAAAGAAGACTACTCTTGAACAGTAATGGTGATCGTGTTGGAGAAAGGGCACTAAATAGGACACTTTCAATCTCCCCACAGGGATGTCCTGATCCCAGAGAGTACATCTAGTAGTCTTCAGCCCACTACAGCGCCTCTTGCCTCATTGTCTCTACATTTAATGCAGGGGAGCGCAGTTTGGGCAGATTGTTATTTAGGTTTTGAGAATTCCTGCCTAGAGGTGGGAGCTCCTCTGCGCTGGGCAGAGGATGCTCACCTACCAGGAGAACTTCTTAAAACACCAATCCAGATGGGCAATGGTGCAGGACAGGAGGCACCATCTCTCTTTTGCAGAAGGGAGATTGACTTTATCCAAAGTCACCCAAGGGCACAGTGTGGCCAGCACAGCTTCAGGCTCAACTTTTTGTACTGTTTTTAAAGCTTCATTTTGCTGATACAAGCTTTCTCCCTCTCCATCAGGGAATAAGGAGTGCTTTCTTCAGCTTTACACTTATTTGCACACATTCACTTTCATGCTTCGATTCATTGACTTGTTAGTGAGGGGAGTAATTAGAGTGGGCTGCACGTGCTCTTCTGCGCTCCTTATCTTCTTTATTATTCTCCTTGACACTAATAGTGTTCTCTGGCTGGGATGGTGATGATGCATGTGACACATTGTCATCTGAGAACAGAGTTGACAAGACGTATTTTCTTCCAGCCAGCACCATGGTAGCATCTCTCAAACTTCAGTTGTATCTAAGAGCTGTTGCAATGGAATATTTCTGTAGCGTGAGCCATCTGGGGATCCGGTTTGTTGCAACAGAAGATGGAAGCAGCAGGAAAAATGCTTTAAAATCATAGGCCATGTCCATCTGTGTGTGCAGCTCTCTGATTTCAGGGTGCATATGGGACAGGACAACGTGGACAGGCAGCGTCTCACTGCTGACAGCTGTGAGATATGAGTAGATCAGCCAGGATTGCCTGAATTTTTTCTCTCCACCTTGGCAGCTGCAGATGCAACAACATGGTTGCCTGCTTCCAGTGTCAAGGAAGAAGACGTTGGATCATGTTAGGAGAAGGAGGCCAGAGAACAGAGGTTCTTAGGACTGCTCGAGCAGAAGACGTGTTACTGTTGGAGACAAGACTGACTAATATCTAGCAGGAATGAAAGAATATTTTGAGCAACCTGTGTAACCTTCTGTTTCCTATCTCTTTTCCTATAATCTTTCCTCCTTCCGTTACTTGCAGCTGTTGTATCACATATCTACTTCTGATCTGCTTTAGCACCCCTGGGAATCCCTCTGCTGACTTGAGAGAGTCAAGTCCCTTTGGAAGGGACTTCTCATCTAACTATTGCTGCACTTTGAAGAATTGACTGTCAGCACTGTCGGGCCAACAGTGATGGTCAGAGTACAAGTAATGAATTAAAATTAAAATAACGAAGTGGCCGCTGTACCTACAGAGCTCAACAGAGACCAAACCAGGCTACTGAAACAAGCAGAGCCCACCAGGCCATTTCAGGCTATTGCAATGATGTGCAATCACAATCAGGAGTGAAAATCGGCTGTATTTTCTTATTCCTGAATTCTGGAACTCTTCCAGCTCCTAGCTTGGAGTGCCTGATTTTACCCACAGGGGGTTTTCCTGCTTGTTTAATGGTATATGATTTCTAATTTGAATCTTTCCTTAAAGGTGTGTCTATAAGCAAAACATCATTCCATGACCTTCATTTGCCTATTTTTTCTCTATAGGTCAACTCAGGAGCACTTAATAAGTTTTGCACTTGTCTTTTTGAGGGCTTGCAGAGAAAGATAAGGCTAAAACTGAAGAAGATCCACCCTACAGACTGGGATTAAATCTAACAGATATCTCCAGTATTTGTCTGTAACAAAAAAATGTTATGATAAAGGGAACAAATGGAAACACTTGTAGACACGCACAGGATCCCAGGCAGAGGTGGCAGGAAAGAAAACCACCTCTCATGGCTTTGAATGCTTAAGTGGACTTAAAATGCATGTGCATAAGACAGATACTGGTTTTAGTTTCACTGAGCTAAAATGTACAAACTGGGATGCAATGAATGTAGTGATTATTGAAATGCCTCTGGGGTAAACCAGCTGTCACGCAAGCCCATTCCACATAGCTGATGCCTTTTTACTGTCTCTAGCAGGACGTCGGTATTGAGCATTTGGAGCTGCTTAAATACAGGACTCAGCAGTGCCTGATCCCAGGGCGCGTGGCTGTGGGTGCTGCCGGGATGCTCGCACCTCCAAGCATGCAGAGTGAGGCGTTTGAGAATCAAACAAAAGGTCACATCAGTCAAGCAGAAATTTTTTTTTTTTTTCCATTTGTTTAATGAGTGACTAGTAGTAAATTCTGTTTCTCTTGTTGTGTGGCAGCAAAGATTGCTTTCTCCAGACTTCTGTCCCCAGGCTGGCAAGGGCTGCGTAGCCCTGGCAGCAAACAGAGCAGAGATGAACTGTTTGTCTTTATAATGAACCTGGAGACGTGTGTTGCACAGAGCGTGGGGCTTCCCTTCTCTCATCGCCAAGCATGGAAACAAGTCTGGTCTTGCAGTAAAGTCTGTGCACCCAGGGACAAATTGGCTGTGCCACTGCTTTTCCGTGCCACCGCTTTTCCGTGCCACCTTTGGCATGTCCCCAAGCGTGCAGCTCCACCAGCCCCAGGGAGCCACTCTGGTACCTCACCAGCCCCAGAAAAGGTAGCTCATGTCCCCATTGCTCACCTAATGCCAGGTTCATGCCTTATGACGTGCATCGTGGTGCCATTAAATTGCATGGAAACATCTGCTCAGGAGCTCAGGCTGGATGAGAGCATGGTGACCCACACACTGAGTGGTGGGAGCTTTGGAGATGAGCGAGATCACCCAGGGACAGCGTCACCTACACGAGTTCCATCACTGGCAGAACAAAATAAAACTGTTTTTTGTCATTTTTCTGCCCACCAACCCTTTTCCACATCAGTTACTGGTTGTGCCACCAGCAGAATTAACAACCCTTATTTAGAGTGCCATTGGAAGAGGTATTTGGCACCTCAATTTAATCGACAACAGGAAGCGACTTCCCAGTCTGGTCAATGCCTTTGAGTTTAACTACAGCAGGCAACACTCAGGATGGATTTTTGCTTTTGTTTTTTGTTGTAATCTTGTGGCATTGTCCAAGTGTAAAGTGCTGGTAAGAATAATAATCTCTCTAGCTTCCAAAAGGACAGCTGGTGCGAATGTAGCGACATTTGTTTGCATCCACAGAAGAGGACTGGGAGAGCGGAAGAGGAGGAGAACTTTGCTTGCATCTGAGCGGCATTTGCAACTCTGACAAGAGTTACAGGTGTGGAGGCTTCAGGGTGCGGAGGGACTGCTGCTCGAGGCCAGGAGGAAATCCCTGGCTCCCGCTGATGTGGCAATGCGTGGGGAGGGATGGGGCACCCGGCGCGGGCTGTGGTGATGGAGACCAGCTCCTCCCTGCTTCTGAAGGGGCAGCAGCTCCTGCCGACACGTGTCTGAGCTGTGGCCCCTCTGGTTTTGGTTCACTCTGATGTCTTGGCTTGTGGAGTGGCAAAAGCGTTTAGTGTCTTGTCCTTGAAAACATCCCCTTGTCCCTGCTTGTGCCTCTTGCCTGCCGCGTTGCCAAAGCCGTTCCCTGCCCAGCTCCTCTGTCTGCCAGACCCGCTCTGCCTGGGAAGACCCTATCGCTCTGTGCCGCCGGTGCCGGGGGTCTGCTGGGGGAGATGCACCACTGACGATGGAGGTGAGCTCAGGGCCGAGCAGGACAAACGCAAAGCTCAGCCCTTAGCCGGGACGCTGACGTGCTGCTGCTGCACCGTGGGCTGTCCCCAGCACGATGGCCTGCCGGCTGCGGGGCCACGACGTGCCAGCCAGCGCCAGACCCTCACGAGTGCTTGGGGTGCGGACCAGCAGCAGGCACCCAAACCCTCCCCAGGGAGGGATGTCCTGGAGGTGTGAGCCCAGCCTGGAGAGGACGCTCAGCTTGCCCAGGGGGACCAGCTGCTCCCATGGGTGGCTTTCCCCTCTCTTCTTTCACACCCGCTTTGCGTTGGGAGGGAGAGCGTGTCTGCTAATGGCAAGCTGACAAGTGAATCAGTGCATACGTGCAATCAGCGGTGCCAGGGGGAAGGAAACAAGGATTTGTCCTCCCCCTGTTGTTTTAGACAATGCTTCCGCTTGCAGCCCGAGCTCCAGTTAAGGACGTTTATTGATTGCTTCTCTGGTTTACTACTGGCTGCCCAGGGAGCAAATAACAACATTTTAAACGAGCAGGCTGAAATATGGCACGGCAGGAGTTGACAGGCAGTGATTAAGCAGCTCTCTGATCTGGAGGAGGGTAAGAAAGAAATGATAATATATATAGATATATGACGGCTAACATAGCAGGGGAGAAAATTAACTCATTGCAGAAAGGTAGAAGATCTTTCAGCTACTCTTGTTCCTGTCTGATAATTAAGCTGCTAAACTAAAGGTTGCCAGAGGGAGAGATGATCCCAAATATGTTTTTAAGAGCACTGCTGCAGAGCACTGTGTATCCCTGTTCCTGCAGCACCCGCAGAAATGAGGGGCTGATTCAAAGGCTGCTGAAGTCAATGGGAGGGTTTTCAATGACATCCATGGGTTTAGCTCCGATCCCTAAATCCTGGGCACGGTTTCATTGAGAAAAACATACAGAGCAGCCTTGGAAACTGTTCCCCAAATCGCTGTCCTTACAAGAAAGGAAGCATTGCTGGTGAACTCCAGCAACTCCTGAGTGCCACAATAGCACCTTGGATCACAAACATGCAGGCTCACATTGTAGATATTTATATTATATTGCCCATCTCAAGAGTTTACAGGATTAAAGCCATATTTCCTTCCCACCCCACCCCAATCCTGAACTGACACGTTTAGGCTAGATTGGAGGGTCCACTCAATGGTGCTCTGCAAAGCATTTTCTTAAATGGCTTATTTGTGCTTAATGGTTCTTTCCTTATAGTTAGCACAAGTAACTTTTTAGATGGAAAGAGTCCACCTGCTGTTCTGCACGGTACCATGTACTACTGCTGTGTCACGTCAAGCGCAGGCTCCGTAATCGCATATGCCTGGTGGTGCAGGTGCATTTATCTGCTGATAAGAAGTATTTACATAAGGCAGATTGATTTTATATATATATCCTGATATAAGAGGAAATACGTGCCTGGAAAATATTGGCAGAGAACTGGAGAGATACTGTAGTTCCTATGACATCCCCCATCGGCCTTTAATCTCTCTTTATCACCGGTATTACAATTTGCAATGGGGCTGAAAGGCATTTCAAAGAGCTCGGGTGGTAAAAGCGCTGACTGCAAGCTTGGAGTCCACGGCTGAAGGTTACATGCTGAGGCAGGAGGGCCAGCAATGGCAGGTCTGACAAACAGGTTGAAAGTCAGGTGCTCACCTTGCAATTTCTTTGCTTGACAGGAATTCAAGAGCCTTTGAAGGTCAGTGGTAGAGTTTTCTAGGAGGCTGAAGGGAAAGGTCTGTCTGCAAATAAAGTTTTCACCAAATGCAATGTTACTATAGAATCAAAGTCCTCTTTGTTAAACAAGGACAACAGGTTTGTAAAGATCTTATCGCTGCTAGGATACTACTGTTGCTCTGCAAAAACACACAGCAGGGTGCCCAAGAGCACAGGAGTGACATTATACCACATTAAAGCCTGTAATTAAAAGAATAGTTCTTCCTTGGAAAAAAATTAACAGAGAATGCCAATTCTTCAACTTTTTGCAGGCAAGCAGAATTCGGAGAGACATCAGGCAGGTGTAGCAAGGTGTCCATGTTACATGATGCGGGGCTGAACCTTAAAAGAAGACACTAGGGAGAAAGTCCAGCAAAGGTGCTGAGTCAAGTCCTCTGGCTACGATTTTCAGGGGTCCCACAGGGCTTTCTACTGGTAGTGCAAGCTGGCTTGACTCTTGTCTCTGGGTGTTTTCCTTTCTTCTCATTAAAATTAACTTTCCCTGCTGATATTTCCTCCTAGTCTTTGGACTTCCCCCAGGGAGAGGTGGCTGTAAGGCCGTATCGCGTATGCTCCGTAACATGGACTTTGGAGGAACGTGGGAGGAAAAAAAAGTTGCCAATTTGGAGAGATGCAGAAGACACATTTAAAGCTGTTATTTAAATATGAAATGGCAAGCTTTTAAAAACAAAGCATTTTTATGAATAAGAGAAGCTCATTAAGACTTCTTAAACAGTGCCAGCTCTAAGGAAGAGACATTTTCATTTAGCTCTGTGCGCAGCAAGGAAGAATTTTTGAGATTCTTGATATTTACAGTGAGAACAGCCTATATCTTGTGAAGATCTGGAGAAAAATGACAGAACACTTTCTTTACTAAATTGAAGCTTTGCCCCCCGGGCAACCCAGGCCGGTGGGACGCGGGTGAGAGGAGCAGGGGACGCACTAGGCTGCATCACGCCGCTCCCTCTTTCATCTGTGCTGCCACAAGCTCATCTGGCTCCCAGCTAGTGTGCGCTACAGCTGAGCTTGGCTATTGCAACTCTGCTCCAGGGACCTCCAAACACTTCGCTTTCATATTGGGTGAAGAGTGTAGAGCGCTTATTCTGTGCAGAGATACGGCTGAATTACATCGGATCATTCCCCAGCTTTCAGAAAACTTGGATATAAATCCTAGGCCTGAACTATGAAATTTATGACAGGTCTTTGTTTCAATGACCAGAAGCATTCTAAAAAACATTAATTTACTGAATAAACCACTAATACGCTGACTTTACAAAGTACCCTTCGCTTTGCTTTCTGCATATAATCGATCATTATGTCCATACGGCCATTGTAGAGTAGAAACTAATATTATAAACAAGCATGTTAGAAGGCTTAATGTGAATAATAAACAGATAGCACAATGCTAGGGGCAGAGCCAGCAGCAGCGTCTGGCCCCGCGTTGACTGACTGCAGAGTCCTTGCCCGTGACAGTGCCGTGCCGGACCTGGGTGACCCATCCAAGGTCATGCACAGGGACCAGGTTGGCACTGGCCCTGCTCCATCAGCTGAAGTTTTCCTGTACGGGTAATCAAATTTTCCTTGATTTCTTTGTTTTAAATTTGTGAGAAACTGGCCCTGCAGCTGGAGGGATTCATTCCCCTGAGGGGAAGCAGCCTCCCTGCCCGTGCCCTCCCAAAATGGGCGCTAGCATTCCTGGGGTTTAGCAGTTTCCCAGCGACAGGTCTGACTGGGAGGAGGAAGACAGGCAGAGAACTGGAAACACCAATTTCAGCAAGGAACATGGAAAAAGTCTTCCCAGTTCTGGGGCTTGGGTTTCTCAAGTTGCTTCTTTCCTCCTCGGTTGCTCCTGGTGAGACACCGGGAGAGAAGGTGGTTCCTCCAGTGGGATAGCATCAGTCCTCCGCAGGATCCCCAGAGGTGACGGGGACCTAGAGGCACAGCGCGTGCGTGCTCCTCCTGCTCTTGTGGCTCATGGCAGAGTTGCCTCTGGGCGACATCTGCTTCAGGGGGGAATTTTGTTGCTGCCCAGCCTTCGCTTTGCAAGTGCGTATTGATGATGGAGTGCAATTATTTGTGGCGAAGGTACAACTGCTTCGTTTTCCCCAAATAAAACTTCTAATGCGGAAAAAACCCCATCCGTAACTAATGTCTGAATTCACAGCACATGACGCAGGCAGGTAAAGCTATAAAGGTGATAGAGGAGATAAAGCAAAGGCTGCTGACTGCCTTGCCTTCACGTATGCCAAAGTGCCAGCGTGTCTTTCAGGGCATCAACCGACCTACCCCGTGCCTACCAGGGTGTGCAAAGCTGTGGGATGGGAAAGTCGTCCCCGTGGTGCTGTGCCTGCCGTGAGAGCACCTTGCACCCTTCCTGCATTCGGGCATGAGCCCCAGTGCCACCGCGCGGCCCGAGACTTGCCTGAGATAGGGGAAAAGAATTAAACCGACACATTAAAAAGAGACCGAAATGAAATGCTGTGGGTGTGATTTGAGTAAATGCTTCAGAGCTTGTGCTTGAAAATAGCGCAGGGGAGGGGGATTTAAACCTTGTGCTGCGTTTCCAAGGGGCTCTTTGGATAAATTGACACAAATTCCAGAGGGATTTTAACTACAAGGACTAGGATCCAGAGCCTCTGCTCAGCCTGCACTCAGGCTTTAATCATGTCATGGAAAAAGCCTGATTTCAGTTCCATGGGGCAGGGACAAGAATTTGGGAAAGGAACGTGCTTACAATGTGCGTGTTTGCACAAGCTTTATTAGGATTATTTTTAGGAGTATTTATTGTACCTGGCCAAAACTGTATGATGCAACACAAGCTCCTTTCAAATAATAGCTTGGTGAGAAACAGCAAAATAAACATGCACCTAGTGAAAGGCTCAGGAATAGGGCTAATTTTTATTTTATCTTCAGCTTGATTTTCCTATTAAAGAAATAATTCTGCTGTTAAAACTCCATTTGTAGAGAAGCGTGTTCTTTGTTTTTAAAACTGACTTTAAGCTGCATCACGGGGAAAGAGTCTCTGGGACTTCCCAAATACTTCTTTTTCTGGGAGATGGTGGGGGAAGAGCTCTGAAAGCGAAGGAGCTGTAATGAGGATGCAGTTCACTCCTGCTTACTTTCCCCAGCTACTGTACCGCAGCGCAAAGCCAAATTTCTGATGCCATTGGTTTACATTTCCTCATTAACTCTAATTGCGCTGGGGATGAGAACGGGGCCTCCGGGCAGAGAGGTGGCAGCCCCCTGCTCTTGCGTGGCAAGGAAGGCCTTAGGTGGCAATGCTGAGGGGAAGTTGTCAGAGCAGGCTCGTGTACGGGTATCCACCGGGTAACCGCTGAAGGTGACACGGTCTGGGCCGTTAACCAGATCAGATCAAAGAGCAGAGCCTGTCCGGCCCAGTCAGCCCCGTGCCAGCGAATGCAACCGAGAGACCTCCCGTAAAACCAGTACCAGTGGGACGAGGAGGGCACCCTGACTGCGTGTGACTAACCAGACAGGGACATAAAAACGCCTCTTTAATGCACCTGCAATTTAACAATGTCACCTTGTGCACGGCGGGTCCAATTCCAGAGAGACTTTTCCAAGTTTGCCCACGTTATCCCATCAGACTCCCAGCCTGGGAAGGCAGCATCCTTCTTCGGGACCAACGCTGAACCCACTTTTCCAGCACATTATTTTAGGCTCTTGCCTGTCAGGGGCAGTTGCTGGGCCTGAATTACGGGCCCATTCCAGTTCCGTCCTTGCACGAACGCCGCTCTCGCAGGCAGACGGCTGCTTTTACCTCTTCTCCGAAATTCTGTGAATTCTGGACCCTGTTCAAGACTGAGAAAACCAACTGGGGACTTTCCATTGTTTGCTGTGAGCTTCGGAGCAGCTGTTATTGTTCTTCATCATCTGCTGGAACATTTCTGATCGAGTTATTGTTGTCTCCTGAGGAAACTTTTAGAAGACTGTCAGAATGAAGAAGCCTTCACTTATTGGCAAAACAATTTTTTGGTTTCGTTCCCAGTGCGATAGTCAGAGTTTTTCCTTTTTACTGACGTCATGGCTTTTGGATGTGCTCGGACTGACTCGTGGGTGAATTCAATATTTGTCTTCATAGCTTCTGCTACATTTTCGTTTTTACCCTGCGGTGGTTTATTTGCCACTCGTTCTTACAGAACCTTGTTTAATTTCCACAAAAGAATGAACTAAAGTCAGAAAAAAGTCTTTAAGTGTTTAGAAGGAAAAAATAAATTAATTGCTGTTGCTTAATATCACAATGTCTTTGTGCTTTTTTTTTTTTTTTTTTTTTTTTTTGCAAAGACTTCTCACACATATCTCCATCTGTAGCCATTTTTCTGGTACATCTGGGTTTTGTCTCTCTCTTCTTGTGGGAACACTGATGGGTATTGTCAGCTTTTTCCAAAGCTGTGGACTTAGAGATCCAGAAATCTACTAATTAGTTCATGTTTAATCTGCATGATCTGCAAGAGCAGTTCTGGAGTCTTGTAGATTTGTTCCAGCACAGTCAAATTATGCTGATTAGATTGGTAAAAAGCCAAAAGAAAAAAGCATAAATAGCAATTATTTTAAATAAATTCCAAGCACATAAAGACTGATTTTAGCCTGGGCTGTTGAAAAATCTCATGCAAATTGTAGTGTGTGTTTATTGCATTTTTTTCCCAAATGAAGTGGAAGAGTTGGACTTAGTAGTAGTCAGAAAAGAGTTGAAATGCCCCCGGCAGCCGTGGTCTGGAGCAGTGAAACAGATACTCCCCGCAGCTGTGCGGTGCCTTGCAGGGGAGAGCACCGTTACGGGGTTCTGCCCCGTTCCCAAGGCAGAGAGCTGGCTTTTAAAACTCCTAATAAAATCCTAATGCCTGTAAACCAAACCGCTCCTGTTGAACCCTGCCACCTCCCAAGGTCGCTCGAGCTGCCTGGTGGGGGAATGGGGCTGGCACCCCAAACCCTGCTGCGGGTGACCGGGCTGAGAGGGGCAGTGGCAGGACAAGGAGCGTTGCCCAGCTCTCTCCATCAGTGCAACCAACGGTGCTACTCAGCAGTGCTCTTCCCGGCGCTGCGGTGGTTGCTGTCCTCATTTTGGGGGTGGAATGGAGTTTAAACAAGGCATTTAAAAGTCTCGCTCTTTGGTTCATCACAAATTCAGGCATGGGAGCCAGGAGGTTTAGCTCCCCAGGCTCCGCTGCAGGTAGGAGGCTTCTTCCATCACTGGTCTCAGAGGACTGCTGCACTTGCTAAACAGCAACACACGTACTTGGAGGATAAATACAGGGTAGAGAACAAGTCAAGTATAATTGGCATGTTTATGGACACAGCAGAGTGAGTCCTCTGCTTTTCAAAGGCTTTCAAATGTTTACAAAACAAAGTCATAATGAAAACCTCCTATCTTACACGTGGGCAAATGTGTTGTTAAGAACCACGATGGTTTTGCAATGTAAATCTTATTACTGTGGTTGAAAACACAACTGGAACTTGACCCTGACTTGCAGCATCAGCCATTACACGTTTTGGGAAGTGTCACGGAGCTTTAGACCATCACTGCCAGGAAGGCACAGAGGGACCTTGGAGTAAATGGGTATGAGGTCCTCGATTAGCTCCATTTAGTCATGCTCTGCTAGGAGGTTTAAAACGCCTCCTGTGAAAAGGAGTTTGTCCTTCCCTCGGAGGGGATGATGGTGCTCCTCTCGGCGGTGTTGCTCAGCCTGGAGCAGCCACTGCGGTGACCTGCCGCTGAGCTTCTCTCCCTGTGCTGCAGCCCCAAAACCTGGTACCCAACACCCATGGGCTCACACTTCCTGATAGGGTTGCCCCCCTTCCCCTCACCCTGGTAGCTCTTTGCATTTATATACACTGAGTTCACCTCCACTTTATTGCCCAGTCAGTGATTCACAAGAAGGACTCACCTGTAAAGTCTTTTTATAGTTCTTTACAACTTGTCCCCATCCTTACTGCCATAAACAACTTTGTGCCATCAGCAGACCTCCTCGGCTAACTGCTCAGCCCTTTTCCCAGGTCATTTTTAACGATGTTAAGCTGCACAAGTACCAGCACGAATGCAGGGATGCCACCAGTGACCTCCATGCTCCTGCAAGACCCAGCTAGGACCTCTACCCTCCGTTCCTTATCCCTCAACTTGGCCTTATTTATCCTATGACTAATGGCTTCAGAAAGTGCCTCAATTCTATGAGATTCCCCAGCTTTTTGCACGGGTGGCTCTGCAGCCTTGCTCATCGTCTTTTAATATTACTTTGGGGTGTATAAGTGAATTCAGTCACTCTTAGGTGCTCTATAATGAATTGGGGCAGGACAAGAGGAAACTGCTGGTTGTGTGGCGTTTTGAGCAATTAGCAGCCTATTTCTGCTTTGTTGATTTTTACTGGAGGAAATCAAATGCTGCCTGGTGTTCTGTAAAAGTGCAATAAAACGTGACTATCTGCTGCTAGGGTGACTGCACTGAATCCAGACTATCCAAAACCAGTGCCACGTCTCATCTGGTGGGGGAAAAGTACATACTCTGTCTATAGTCACCAATCCATCTAATTCACAGGGAATTTGGAGGGTTTTTTTCACCTCTGATAAAAACAATGCAGCACATAAGCCTCTTTGAGTCATCCTCTCTGCTATAAGATCAACCATAAACAGCTGATTTCTGTGAGGCAGATGTATTTATAGGCTTGGGATAGAATATAGATTTAAAAATGCCACTTTTCTGCTTCAAGGAGATCAACTTACATTTTTAATCTGTATGAAATTAATCCAGCTAATTAATGAAAATGGCTACAGAGTAAAATTAATTAAGTTTCAGAAAATCATTAAGCATTGATACAGCTACATGCTCTGATTTGGTAATGAGTTGTGACACGGTGAACATTATCTAGCTGTATTTGCATCCAGGTAGCGTAAGAACTTGTGGGCAAGGAGATGCTGCCATGTGAGAGCAGGAACAGCTTTGCTCCGGAAGAGATCCTTGCTCAGCGTGAGGAGAGCACTGCTATTGAGGAAGGAGATGTAACCCTTCTAGCAGAGGGAAGATCTGGGATGTCAGGTCCTGTTTTCCATCCTGCCACTGACTTGCACAATTCCCTTATGCATCAGTCTTTAAAATGAGTGTGGCGCTGGATGATTCCCAAAGAAACCTATGCAACGAGGGCCCAGGTCATCAAGGGAGTTGTGCTGAAATCCCACTGAAATAAATGAGTAAGGAAATTCAGGAGGAGCTGGGGCGTGAAAACCCTTTATGTTCTTTGGGAAATCTGCTCTTTCCTCAGGCAGCCAGCAGCTCCCTGATGTGGAGGTAGACCATCACGCCCTCACAACTGCAGCGGGTACTTCCATCTCTTGCCACAGCCATTTTACAAATCCCTTCCCCTCCCTGAGTAAATGTTTGCAGGATCAAAATCAAACCACATGAGAAATGAGGAACTGTTTCCTTATAAAGCAGAAATCATGTCTCACACGGAGATTTATCATGTGGAAGAATTGCATTTTCTTCTCCTAGGGAAGCATGTTGCACCTTGACTCTTACAATATACCTCTGTCAGAAGTGGTACAGAAAGAGCTGGCGGGTGCAGAGGCGGTTGCTCACTCTGAAGGAAACACCGAGCCCTGCGTATTCCCTTGGAGGCAGAAAATGCTCCGAAGGATAACGCACAAGACCCAGTGCTGCACCTGAGGTCAGGAGAAAGCCCTGGGCTCGCTGACGTGCTGCAACGTTGTCCACTGGTCACGCCACGCCTGTTTCGCCCGTGGCTTGCTCGGCTGGTGAGCTGTTCAGGGCAGGCTCTATGCGCAGTGTTCAGCCCACCTGGGCCTCTTGGTGTTGCTATAATGCTAGCAATGCATAGGGGCGGGATGTAATGCTGGCAACCCGTTGAGGGGGGGTACAGTCCCATTTATAGACTATGTAAGAAACCTCAAGGAGTCCAGTGCTGTCATCCTTGCTCTGACATTTGTCCACAGGCTGGTAATCAGCCATAACCATGTGAGTATCTGCTCTCACCGCTGAAAAAGGGCAATTTTCTCTCTCTTCAAAGTGCTGCTAAGATCGATGAGGAAGTGTGGACAATGAAGGATCCTCCTGGGAGCACTGGGTGGTACAAACTGGAAATCAATCTCCTGTCTGTGAGGCTTTGTGTGCTTGTGAGGTATATAGTCCACTCAAGTATTATCCATTTTCTTGAATGTTTCCATCTTACCTGACAGGGGACACAAAAACACAGTAAGAGAACGTGCAGAAACTGCAACTTGTGTCTTAGTTAAATCTGATTTCTCATCACAGGTAATGAAATCTCTTTGTTGTCCCATGCTCTTGCCCAGTAATGTATTGAAGCTTGTGATTCTTTTTTGTATTATATATATTATGTAAGTATATTGTATGTTTTGCTAACCTAATTTAGACCACCATTGTAACAACACCACGACACGATGTAGGTATAATCCAACAGGTTGAGCTGACTGCAGATGCTTTAAAAACCTCTTTTCCTCTCCCTCCCTCCTTTCCGCTCCATCGGTTGCAGATCCCAGCCTACATGCCTTGTTAAAACAGCCTGATTGAACTGACGTCCTCACTAATGAGCATTTCTGATCCACGGCTTTTAAGGGGAGCAGCTGGAACCTTCTGGGGAATTGGCTCTTCATTGCAAAAGGCCAGGAAAGGAGGAGCCTTCTCCCAGAAATAATTCTCTACCTTGCTACTGCTTCTCCCACTTCTTCCTCCAAGCAGATTTGGTTTTCACATCCAGCTGATTCCTAGAATAGTGGCTCTTGATTTATATATTTTTTTTTTATGATTCTGAAATAGTGCTTTATGGACAATTTCTAAGGGCATGGGAGACCTATGTAAAAAGTACCACAGAGCCTACAATGTCATTATTTTCCTCACCCACCCCCACCCCCCCCCAAAGTGGAATAAAATAGCTTCTGGCTCGGAATATTTTGGTATCACAAGCTTTCATTCCACATGCCAAGGAACCAGCCCTGCCGAGTCGCCGACTGCTGTGTTAGGGGTAACTACTGCTAAGGTACTTTTGACTCAAGGAAGGAGGGGGGACTACAGCCCTCCCCCCCCAAAGCAACAGGAGAGAGGAAAATCTCACTTCAGACTTCCCTTTCCTGCATGGTGCCCGATACAAAGGCAGGTTGCTAAAGCAACAGTTTCTCCTAGCTGACTAGACCTAGTCATGCACATGGGCTTCACGCTGAATCAGTACCAGCACTATCAGAAAGATGGAAAAAGCTCCTTGTCTACTTCCTAGCTTTGACTGCTCAGCCAGCACCTCTGGGAGCTCTGAATTCACTCCATCCTGGTCTCTGACATTTCCTGCAGCTATCTGGACCCCTGGGGAGAGCTTCGCCACAGCTCCACTGGAACCATTCATGCAAATCACCCTCGTAAGAACTATAAAGGAATACGGTATTTAGCATCAACCCACTCAGCCCCCACCGAAATAACTTCAGGCTGAGGTCTTCAGCGGCTTGAAAGATGCTGTGCTGTTGCCATGGCAGCACACCGCTCTCCTAGGGTGCCTGGGGTCAGGACCACTCAGGAGGCTTCTCACCACAGCACCTCGCAGCAGCAGCTGTAACTGCAGAGCCTCTGCGGCTCCGTGGCCTGGTGGGGTGGCAAAAAGTAGCCCTTCTCCCTGCCTTGCAGGCCGGTAAAGAGAAAAGGAAAACACTTGCCTCTGCCAAAAACCTGGCTGTGCAATCTGAGTCACCGCAGAGCGCCAGGAAGAGCTGGTGTATGCTAGCAGTGCGTCTGTTAGCTTTGGGTATGGGGACAGAAGCGGGGAGATGACAGGAAGGGACAGCTCCACGGCAAGGGAAGCCCAGTTATGGGCGATCTACCTTAGCAGCCAGGTAGAAACACGTTAGATGCCCCACAGGCCAGTGTTCCCAGCTGGCTTCTGCATTTATTTCTATCAGCGTATCAGCCAGCTAACCCCAGAGTTCAAAGCTGTTGCCCTCTGGCAGAGGAGAACAGCACATGCTGAACAGCCTACAAAAGGACATCAAGCTCCTGGGCGAGATACACAGGTAAAGGGCTGGATACCAGTGGGGAGGATTATTTTTATTTGACTATTTAATTCAAGGTTTATTTGTTCCCTGTGTTGATAGCGATGCAGATTCATTCCAGTTCAGAAGCTGTCACGTAGGGAGAAAGGAAATAACACAATCTGGCTCCCCTCTTTTGGCATCTGAACAACATAGTTCCTCAGGAGCACTCAAGAGGCCAGCAGCAACGTAAACGCTTTCCCTCATGGTGACACAGACAGAACTTTCTGGTACTAGAGTAACCCCCTTCCTCCCTTTGACTAGTCCCAGCTGCACGTAGCTTTGGTGTGAATCATGGTTATGCAATGCTGACTCTCCCACTTTGCTCTTATTGCACCTCTCTCATATTTGCAAACCCAGAAGCCGAGACGGAGCCCAGCCATTTCTCAACCCTCCTACTCTGAGCCTGCACTGCTCCCACTGGCATCAGAGGTGAGCTGGGAGCACCGAGCACCACCGAGCTGCAGCTCAGGAAGGCCCAGTTTTCTCCAGTCTCTGTCCAGAAGGAACCTGGTAAGGCATGAACACGTCAGCTGCCCAGTGCACTCGCTCACCTACATGATGCAGACTCTGCTGGGATGCGTGATAGTATTTACAAGTAGATCTAGGCTCGCTGCATCTCTGGGCCCCCCTCCTTTCTAGGTCACCATGACTTCCGCAGTCATCCAGTTGACCAGGACTAATGGAGCACAGATGTACTCTCGAGGGAGTGAGTGTGAACCAGAACCCTCATCTCTGAAACGCTTCCCAGGAAGAACCATCTCCTCACCATCACGTATCCCAAAGTACCTAAGGAGAAGACACTGCAGGAAATGAAGCAGAAGAGTGAGTTCCTAGTCTTTTTGCTGTTTTATCCCTTTAAGGTTCTCAAGCAAGATTTATGATCACATCTTCTTCAGAAGAAAACAGTGTTGTGCTAACAGGTAAGCAGGAAACAACCACAAGGAGATATAGATCTGCAATGCTTTAATTAAAGCACAAGTAAACAGCGAACAGGAGCAGACCTCTCAAGTGTTTCACAAGCCTCATCTTAGTCATTACTGTTTGCCTCGTAGGTTACACGGTGTCTATGACCACTCTCCACGCTAACTTGTAGGGCACAGAGCATAACAGGACAAGCTGAACCTGGCTGTCAGGCAGAGCTGTGTGCTGGTGCTTGTCTGCAGCAACTGAGGGATCCAAGAGCACAGCAGCAATGAAAATGTGCAGCCTGCCAACGTGAGACCAAACTGTGTCAGGGCAGGAAGAAGAGATGTTTCTTTCTAGACTGAAGACTAAAATGTATTAGAAAGAGAAAGGAGTCTTTGAAAGCATGGCCCAGGCGGATTCCCCCAGTGTGGCAGGAAAGAACCATGTTTCTGACTTACCATTTTTAGCAGGGAATGTAGCCAGAATGTAAAACATGGGTGATCATAAGCAGAATTAAACAGCAGGGGGTTCTGGCAGTACAGGACTGTCCACGCTGGACAGTGTGGTATCCTCCTTGTGACCCCGACAACAAAGCAACAGCAGGAAGTGGTGTGGTGCTGCCGGCCATGGCTGTGATTGGCAGCAAAAACACAGAAGCCTTTTTAATATTGCAAAGACAGAAATGAAACCTTCTCCTCTTACGCAATGCTTGCCCTTCCTCAGCAGGGATCAAATCAATATGGGACCTTGCAAAGTCAATGGTTTATTTCAGGGGTTTTGAATTGGGCTTTGTAGGCAAAAAGGCATCAGCCTTGTTTCAAGCTCCATGAAGACACATCGGTATTTCCATTCCACATCTATTTGTAGGACAGAAACATGACTTTGTTCCTCTTTAATCTCTTTAAATATTACGCTATTTTAAAATAGTCTGTCAGGAAAAAAGAATCAAGTCTAGGACTGGAATTATCCCTGGTGAGGACTGGGGACCCCACTTGATAGTGAATAAGAATCACCCTCAAGGAAGTTAAGAACAACCTTGTAGCATTAATGTCGTATTTCCCCATCCTTTCTTCCGGTTTATGTTAGTACCTTAGCCTTACCTCTATGGTGGTGGTTTAAGCACACAAACGTGCATACACATACACATGCAAGCATGTCACTATAATACAGCTACCAAACCCTATAAACAGTGTTAACAATTTACTCAATGCCTTTCTGGGGGACATTAACAGCAGTAGAAAGAGAACTCTCACATAATTGCTGGAGAAATGCTACAGTTGTAGGCCAACTTATGTAACTGATTTAGTTGAACAGAATTGCTTTCTGCCTTTAATCTACTCAACAGTTTATCTTTGCTGTCGTGATCGGTTGAGCTTTCTTTAAACCATTATGGATTAGTGTTCTGCTATAACACGTTAAAAGCTTAGCTTTGTTTATTTTTGTCAAGAATGGGGGAGGGATATCAGGTTCAAATGTTCAGGCAGCAGTTTATGAATGGTTATTTTTCTTACATGGCAATCAATATATTCAGGTGCCGAATGCACAGCACAGCTAAATGCTTCCAGAGATAGAACGGGTGGCCGGAATAAAAATATTTGTGAATTCATGAAAAAAATAAAAAAAGAAAGAAGGAAAGAACTTTATAAATTTGCATCATTATTTTAATCTGTAAATATAAAATTTAATCCATCATTCAAATAGTTCATCACAGCCATCAGCTTTGTATGGAAGACCAAAGAACAAATGGTCTGAAAACTTAATTAATAAAGCTAGTTGAGGATTTTACCAAGTTTGCATTGTTGTTGCATTTTGGAGACAGAAGTCCTGCCAAAAGCAATCTGTCACTCAACTGCAGGAAGATAGTACACCAGAATGCACAAAAATCTCCGAACAGAACCTCAGCCACACTGCTTAAAAAAAGGTGCTCAGATAGTATTAACCAGCTGTTCGGTGAATTTTTACAGTGGATACATCAACTATGAAAGTGGATGATCTATTAGAAGACTACAGTATGAATCCAGGCCCAAATTTCTCCTATAAATTGATGAGCACAATATACTATTTGAAACCAAATCCAATGATTAGCACACTTCCTTGACCTCTGCGTAATCTAAGTGATTTGCAGATGCCAGCCTGGAACGGAGTGAGAGGTTGTGTTCCTGAGCACTGCCAATAATCCTCTGTGCATCTGAACACTATTGCAAGGAAACACTAATTCTGTGATCAGTCATGTTGGCAACCCCATGACCTTGCAACTTTCGTGTCTAAAATGAAGCAAGTAGGCACTTTCACATTCCTAAGAGCAACACAGACATTAGAGGAGTTAAAAAAAAAAAAAAAAGTGTCTAGTGGTGCAAGAAAAAAATAAAAACATAAACCTGGGAAAGTAATTCAGAAAAGAAGAAGAAAAAATCCAACTTATTTGCAATTAGTGTGCTGTTTGTTTTGCTTTCTTATCGGGAGAGATCTCTATTCTGCACATTCCAGTGAATGGCCATTCGCTATTAATTTATCTTCTTTCTGACGGCAAGTGGAGCACCATTCCAGAGTCTCAACATTCCCTTGATGCTGCTCTGGCTAATGCTTGTGTGCTATTTAAACAAAGCATATTCCAACCAAATCTGACTATATATGGAATTCCCTGACAAGTAAAAATTTGGATGCCCTACAAAAAAGAACCATGAAAACAGAAAAGATACACAAACACACAAAACACTCCAAACTGCACAAACTCAACATGTTCTAAAACAGGCTCTTGGTGGCGAAGGTCAGGTATCCAGTGTGACCGACCATCTCCCTGAGTGGCACACCGCTTTTGAACTGCACAGTTCCTTGCTGCAGATTAGTGCACGGGCTACCTTGGTTTGATGGGTTGCTGCTGTCAAAGCCAGCACTAGAATTATCCTCAGCTGCTTTTCCAAGGTCAGGGATTTGCAAGCTAATTGTCCTTACGTTGTACACTCGGAGCAGAATTTCCAAGGTGTTAATCTCTGTAAAACCATATTCTTCCATCGCTAGGCAGGTTCTTTGGACTTGTTCGATGCAGGGGGAGAAAGAGCAGATGCGGCCACCTGCAAAATGAGACAGATAGTGGAAAAGAGAGCAAAAACCAAAACAAAGCACTTAATCTTTTTTCAAATTCTCCCAGATGCACATAGAATTGCTATTATACAGACAAAGTGAAAACATTCTTCAGGAAAATCTCCATGAGGCAGCTATGCATTTTTCAAGTGCACAAAATCAAACATGGGTGACTCTATGTGATGCTTCAGACTGTTTAAAAATTGCAACAGCAAATTCATTCATCTTCCAAATCCAGTGTTGCCCACCACATTTGTTCACGATAAAACCATTAAAGTTGATCCCTTTAGAGCAGTGACTTTTTTGGAATCACTATCCACTATTCTGGACTGAGGCACCAAACTGAAGTTGGCACCTACACAAAGCCAGAAGTCATTCTCCACACACTGTACAAAGTTGCCTTCATTAGAATGTAAGTGTGCGTGCACACACGCTCTGACAAAAGCGGCTGTGTTTATTTGAGAACGATGGTATGCGTGTACAGAATAAAGTAATCTCTCCAGGCCATAGATGGAGTGCTGTTAAGGCTTTACCCTTTTAGTCAAGCTGACTATCATGTCTCCTCAGCATTAGAGTTTACTGGGTATCACATCGGGCAGTTTTACAGCAAAGGCTTCAAAACTCTAGAATAGGACTTTGAAGTCATAAACTAACACTTGTCTGCGCACAGTGCAGATTTTTGGTTCTGAATACAGGGTATTAACAGGCCCCCTACAACTTTCTGTGTGCTACAATGTCACCTTAACAGCTGAGAATAGAATGATTCAGATTTACTCTGAAAAGCCACAGCCAAATCAGATCAAAGAATTATAAGGACACTGTCTGCCATAAAGCCAGGGCATGTGCTTTCACCCAGGACACAGTGTCCCACAAGGCAACTGCCCTTCCTGAAAAGCTTTTGTGCTGGGGGAAGGAACACTGGGCAATGCAGCTCCAGCTATTGTTTCACTTATTACAATTACATGAAAATGCCTGCTGACCTGATTTGCATTCCTTCCCAGCCCTCTCCCAGGCCCACCCAGTCAAGCCTTCCAACACTAGTTGCCTAAGCAGTTAAAGAACCCGTACAAGCGAGAGCAAAGCATCCTGCTAAAAATAGAGGCTATGCTGGGACTACATGAAGCCTGCTTTAT
Organism: Aramus guarauna; assembly: GCA_013400195.1. NCBI lineage: Eukaryota > Metazoa > Chordata > Aves > Gruiformes > Aramidae > Aramus > Aramus guarauna. The sequence continues at coordinate 322,089 of VXBL01003109.1, forward strand.
CTCAAACTCCCCCCTTTTTTTTTTCCTTTTTTGTTTCTAAAGTCACATCTCTAAAAAAAGAAAGCGTCAGGTCTGAAAGCGCCACTGTAGCACTCCAGTTACTGTGCAGCAATGATGTGCTGGGTACTGACTGGGGAAGAACACTTTCCATGACCGTTAATCCACCATACACTAAGTAGGCTTTAATTTTAGTGCTGAAATGAAGTCTCCACAGCCAGGGGTTCTTATCATGCATCTTCAGAACAAAGTACTCTGGACAAGTAATTCCCTGGAGTGACAATTAAAACCCAAATCTAATAATCACCTGCAAAATTAATGCTGGTATGTGTCATTATTAACCAACTCTGTTGATGCTGATTTAATTGCACACCCAGTCCACTAGTTCTCATGAAATTAGATTTCTATGTTCATCAGCATGGCCAGGGCTACCAAAATGATTCTGAATCAGACAGCTAATCTTTTCTGGCCAAAGCAGTACACACTTCTACCATGTTTGTAGACGTAAAAGAGAAAAGCTCAGGAAGAAATGTCTGTTGCATAATTAGAAAGCTACTATGATGCACATATGTCATAAAGAAAGATGATATATTCTTATTGTGTAGGGAACTGAACAAATGTCTAACTTAGCTAAATGTCAGTTCACAATAACTCTTTGTCTGCAAAGTAAGAATTTGCAGAGAGACCAGAGACTGATTACTATTTCATTCAGGCTTTTTGTTTTTGGTGGTTTATACTGCAATGAAAAAGGTAAATATATTTACATTTACAGTAAGTCTGTTCTTATTTATTCTGATTACAAGGGTTTCAAGATATGTTTAGGCTTTTGAATTCACATGCTCTAGATTTACAATCAAAAACTAAGAAGCCTGCACACAGCTGTTGGCACACAAGCTGCAGAGCCGCCTACGGTTCTTGTCAAGCCTTCAATTAAAGGCAGAGCACCCTTCATTTGCCTCGGGATGGTCAGCTGAGCACAGCACGTCAACACCAAACTTGGTGATGATTTATCAGACTGCCTCATTGCAAAGCGGACTTCTTGGGGAAGTACGGTTACAGAAAATGGGCTTTCAAGCTGCTTGGTAGGGAAGAAAGATCTTGCTTGCAATAGCTAATATCCAGAGGGGAAGTGCAAAAATTAATGTTACTTTACTTACTGCACTGCTGGAAGCTTCTCAGGTATAAGGAGTGAGAAAACAGCCTAACAGCTGATATTCCATATATCTGAGAGCATCCATTGGGTTTTAGTAGTTCTGCCAATTTCATTTTTTCCCTTTCATACCTATTGTTCTGGTTATTACACATCCCTCCCAAATAAATATACTTACAAATAGCTTAGAAGCAAACCCACCAAGCATCTGTCTTTATGGGTCTTAACAAGTGGGAGAGGAGTCTCCTGCTTTTTCCTGTACGCACCATTGGGCAGGCCAGATTTGACTTGCAGGCTGGACTTGTTTGATTAAGCAGATATTAAGAGAAAACTGGAAAGCTACACTTAGCAGAAGGTTGGAAGGCAAAAATGAAATTGCAGTTCCAGACTGCAAGAGGCTGTCTAAAATAGAAAGATTTGGGAAGCTTCGATTGCCATGGTGTGTTTAGACCAGCAAAAAAACCCACTCTGAGCAGCAGAAAACCAGCACTCAGAAGGACATGCTTATCTGTTCCAGGAGCAGAGACACTGTCATCGTCAACAGACCAGATGCTTCTGAATTCTCTACACTGTGGGCTGCCCACTGTATCCCCGCTGGATTACCAGCTAGGCAACACCCTTCCTGTCACAATCACCAAACAGATATAAATCTAGATTTCAGCATTCACAATTCTCAGATTCTCTAAGAACCCTCTCCTCCTTTAGACATCAAGAAGCATTTAGGGCTTAAAGGAGTTGAATATGCATTGCTTTGTCTTGCCATGCCAAGGATTCCTTAGTGAATGAAGAAAAGACATGTACTCCCTCCCTTTCCGCTTACTGGGGCACACTGCTCTGTCTGTGGATCACAAAGGGGTGGACTAGACTAGAAAGCAGTGAAAACCGCTGAAGGGAAACTTTTTAGTACAAACTGAGTTTGTGTTCTTTCAGAGCTCTCCTTTTAGGAAAGCTACCATTCCCAAATTTGGTTAATGAGATGTGTGTCATCATAAATTGATATAGTAATTATCTGAGATTAATCCTGTTCACATAGGGAAGCTGTGTGAGCTTTTTGATCTGAAGAGCTGTCTAAAAATGTGTTTATTCATGTATAATGCATCTGACAAGTGCTACAGTTGAGGAGAAGAGAATAATGAGACTGTATGAAAGACTTAATTTTTTTTCTACCTTCAATTTTACAGGGAGTGAGTTAGTTTGAAACATTTAATGGAGAGGTTAAATCTCCCGAACCCGTAGGCTGGAACAAGCCCACACAGTCCTGGCAGTCATTGTAACCAGCCATAGGGTCGAGAGGATATGAAAACTGAAGTACAATTCAGACTGGAATGATTAGAGAGCTTAAGGGAAGGAGGAAATACAAGATTTGCATCCACATAGCACTGTACATTTTAACAGACAGTATCTAATTAGTAATCAAGGGACACACCCTTGCATCTTTACAAGAGGTCAGTGCCTTGAAAGTTCCTCCTCCTTCAAAAGCAGTTCCTGGTACGTCCCTGTGCAACTCCAACAAACAATTTTGTGTCTGGTTTGTCTGAGCAAGGACTAACACCTCTACCAGTTCTATTTAGCTGATAACTGCACTAGGTTTGAAGTATGGAAAATCTGGCAGTGCCACCCAATTGACAAGAACTCCAGTGCATGCTTATGATACAGAAAACGTGTCCACGTTACATGGTCTCACTTCTGCAGGTTATAGTATGTGTCACAAGTGCTCTGACAGGTTTTTTCATCATCCCAATATTATTCAGAAGGTGCAGAAAGAATATATGTAGTGCAGCGCCATTAAGTTCCAGGGAAAAGAGCCTGTAATTTTAGCAACGATTCTGTGATGTAAAGAACACAACACAGCATTTTTACCTCCAGTACAAGAACACAGCCCTGGGTTTTGGGACTTCAGCGCACTGTCATAATTGGAAGATTATGTTACTAAGATCTCATGGAAGAAAAAATCACACCAGCATTATCATTATGTAGGGGCGAGGCGGGAGTCACTGAGCAGCATCACCGTGGCATTTACTCTGTGCTAGTAGGACACTAAAAATATTGCCTCTGTAAAAGGGGACAGAACGTCCTTTAAGTGAGTGTGCTCGTGGGCGATTTGATGTAGCTTCCCTGACAAGTGAAATTAGAGGATTCGGCTGTTGGAAGAAATTAAAGGATGTTTCTTGATTCAGAAAAGAGAATTTTCTCCAAATCACTTGCCAGCTCATTAATAGGAGCTTGTTGTGATTGTCTGCAAATGTGACCTTAACATCTACATTTGTAGGTGCATCCTTCAAAAGGAATTTATTCCCGCTCATTATTATGGGCTGGCAAAAGCACGTAACAAGGAAATTAAAAAATCAGTTGGCTCCAAATTGGGGAATAAAACCTAACAACTTCCTTTAAGGATATTTTCATCCCAAACTACTTCTTACAAACTGTGTAAAGGCCAATAGCTTTGGCCGGCACTCCACAGCACGGATTATGATGCAGGAATCCTTCTGCTTGATTGTAGACATGTGATTGAATCACTTTTACTTCAGGCCAGACCCATTGTGTGCACCTGACCCTGGCAGACCAGAGCTATGTTAATGCCCTCCAATGAGATACAACTACTGGGGCTGGCTCAGCAAACAGCCAGTGCTTGGGAACCAGATGAAGCTGCTTTGTCGGTTAGCACCCAGTCCTAGATCTTAGTGGGGCAGCTTTGCACCAGACCAGACGGCGTCTCAATGTTGAGAGGATATGCTTCAGTTTAGTCTGTGGATCTTTAACCTCACCTTGAGTTAATTCTCTTTCAAATCAAAGCAGGTACCACACTAACTAACAAAGGCTGGTGCCGACATTTTAGCAGGCACTCATTGCTTCATCCATTTATTCCAAAACAATCTCCTGGGGATATGAGAAGTGTAGATACTGACTTGGGTACCACCTGCATTGGGTGGAAGACAACAGCAGGCTAGACTGTCAGGCTCCACTTCCTGCCCTAACACATTCCCTGTGTGTTCTTGAGGTAGCTTGAGCCCAAACATCAGCCTTGATGTCACTGCCCTCTTCTCAGTCTGATAGGTACTCCCTATCCAGATACCACAGGGGTGAAGACTTGTTGTCAGGGATTTCAGCTGCTGCTCAAAGCCACACCTGGATGGTTTAAAAATGGGACCATGAATAACTTCTGGAGCTCAAGAAAAACAGCCACTGAGACTTTCTATGTGGATGTGGTATTCCCTGAAAGCTTGGGGGAGGAGGGAGACAAGCCCAAATGAAAATTGAAACCAGCTAAACCAGGCAATGGCTTACCTGCACCACAGGTTACTGGGAGAATGAGATATTATTTATTCTCTTATACAGCATCTGTAATAACCAAACCTGGCAGGTTAGGACAACAATCAATGGCTATGCTAAGGGGAAAAAAATGCAAACAAGACCATTTTTTAAGTCCATTGTGTACAAACGAAACAAATATGAGAGTTTGGAAATGAAAACCAACTAGTACTACAAAGAGCAGAGTACTGCTGAAGGGCTTCTGTGATGGCAGGAAAGGCAGAGGCGCAAACAGGGAGATGTTTAGGGGGAACTTTCCCTGCAGAGCTTTGGGGGGAGACCTGACAACACCATGTTATCTGATTCAGGTGATATCTCAAGGAGTACAATTTGACCAACTCATAATTTAAGGGCTTTATAACGCTCAGGAGAGAATGGCAAGTCTGAATTTAAGAGCAAAATCTTTAAAAGAAAGGAAATAAGAGAGGGGTGGTTTTAATAATTTTGTGACTCAGACTGTTAATTTAAACACCACCAAGGACTGATTTATAATGCAAGAGGCCAATCCAACCTAATATATGGCTGTATTTTTCCATCTCCCTACCTGAAAATTTAAAATCTCTATGAAAATTATTGGACAAATGGGTTTCTGCCTCATCTTCCCCAGCCTTGGAAGAAATAGACAGTATTTATGAGAGTAGAGTAGGTGGATGCAGAATTATATTCAAAGCACTACAGTATTCAGCTGTGAGATGACTGTGAGTCAAAAGTTTCAGGGCATTTAAGAACTGTAGAATATTGAGGATATTTTTGTTACCTTACCATTTTTTCATTTTCTTCATTTTTTTTAAATATAACCTGAAGGGGTTAACAGCAACTTTGCAAAAACCACCAAGGTCAGATATTGGGAACAGCAGCTATGACTACAGAAAAGCATTAATCAGCAGATGCTGCAAAAGAAAAACAGTGCAGGTCTGGATACGGAAGCAAGTTCTGCAGTGCAGCAGTGCCTGAGAGATATTACAAGCAGCATTTCTGCTGAAAATGTGACTGGTGAAATCAGCACAGAAGGATGCAGCTGAGATGCAAGCCTGAACGTTGGCAAAGTACATCACCAGAGAACAAGAACCTTCTAGTCACAAACCTACTCTGTCATTTTATTCTTTTAGCTCTTCAGACTTTGGCAGTGCTTTAAATGGGAGGCCAAGCTACTGTAAGTAGTGTATTTACAGCATACTGCAAGGCATAACGTGAGTGATAAATATACTCTGTAAAGAGGATCATTAACACTCAGCCTACTAGGAGCTGCAACTACTCAGGATCTTGAGCTTAAGTAGGAGAGAAAACACTGATTTGATAAGGTTTTGTTAAGGTTAAGAACTCTCTCTTACATACTGTCTCAGCTGAACACTCTATAATGGATATTGTGATTTTAAAGAGGTGGCTAGGTGATGCTATATAGTGAATTCACTTAGCTCTGATTTCATTCAAACTACCATAAGACTTTAGGGAATAAATTACCACTATCTGGCAGTACAGCTGTGATACTTGCATGGCACATCACAATAAAACGCACAGTGTGAATGGTTCAAATGTACCCCTGTCCAGATGTGAGAGGGTGTGGAGGGAAAATAGTGGAACGACTCATTTTCTCCAGTGATGCTTTATCACTATACTAACCCTTGGAACGGCAGTGAACAGCAATATGTGCACAGACTGTTCTTACTGCGGAAGAGCTTTAACTATTTGAAAACAAAACAAAGGAGCACTATAAAATTATCTGCCTGTGGTAGGGAAAGGGAAGCAGTTACAGATACCCTTCTATCATATTTTAGATTTTACAGCAGTGAAAAAAAACCACAACAAAATTACCCACATCATTTGAAAAAAAAAAAAACAGAAATGGTGTAAGTTTGTACATATAACTACTGCAATCAATTATATTGTATATGAAAAAGAAAATCAGCTTTTTTTAATATGCAAAACAGCAAAATAAAAAAATGTCCCTGGCTCAGTCAGGTACTATGAAACCCAAAAGATGAGCCTTACACCAATACCAGATCTCAAACACTGGTGGCTGTTTGCAGCAAAAACTGCAGCAAGGATCAGCAACTTCACCTTTTGACTGGTATATAAAGTGCATGATGCCACTTCACAAACACAGAATGTGGGATTCTAAAGTATTTATATTGCCTAAGCAGATGTAACCTTGTAGCATAGCACAGAAAAGTATAGGCAGATGGTAGGGCCAGTTTGGGGCTATAATACCTTTTCTAGGATTTCAAATGCTGGAGTGAGACAAGGATTCAAAACTTGGAACTGTTCAAGCAGCTCTGCTTAGTATTCTAAACATGCACCACTTAAATAATTCAAATTGGACTGCGCAATGCAGCGCCTTCTAAGCTGGGAAGTCAGCTGAGTGTTGTGCTCACTAGATTAGATAATTTGAGCATGGGAAGGGCATTGTACAGTGCAGTGAATTTTTTTTTTTCCCCAGGACACACTGGAAAGCAGCTACAAGTTGAGCTGTAACCCTTGCAGGTACAGTGTGCTAACAAGTCTCTATTTATTCACTTTCTAAAGAAAGCATGTGTTGCATTGGTATCAGAAAGCTTTCTAGAAAATCCTCTCTAGTAGCTGAGGTAGCCTAACAGCTAGGTCGGTCCTGACTGAGCAAGGTAATGCACATTCAGTGACCTAAAAGAACAAGCTTAAATCCTGTGACTTCAAGAAGACCTAGCAATTCACTTAAACTCAGGCCTGTGATTACATATTTTAACAAAGAACTGGGCCTTGGCACATAATCAAGTTTTACTAAACTCATGTCCCAGCATGGGCACTGTTCAGCACTCCATGCTCTCTTGATTAGAAAAGTCACTTTTGTAGATGGAAGTGATCTGGCACAAGTTAGTTCAGATCCACACTAGTACAGTTACACTAATATAACTTAATTAGGGGAAAACTTATTTCAGGATAACAGAATGATTTATTTACTGAAGGTTATTTCTCAATAGGGAGAAGATTTATAATAAACTGATGAAATCCACCCAATATCTCAACAGCAGTCCTGACTTGTTGCCACAATCCCAGAATAACTGGCATAAGTTAGAACAGCCTTTATGTTCCATTCTCACTGCAACCAATGGCAAACTTCTCATTCACTCCAAATAGTAGAGATTTAAGGCAGAAATTGGCAAGCATATTTAAGTATAACCACATTTTCTTTAACAATACTGATGGGGTGCTCTGTTAAATAGGTCCAAATCTGCAATGATTGATGTGAAGTGCCTCTGAACACCTTTTATATAAACACCTTTCCATTGAATTGCCAAAGAAATTTGCTTTCAGCATTTATTGTTACTGCTGCTTCCCACACACCTCAGATCTAGCAAAATGCACTTGACAAAGGTTCAAAGGGTTTCTTACAAACTGCCCATGCTAATTGTAGCAGCTAGCACAGGCCTGTAGGAAAAAGTTGTTCTTCTCTTTTCAAATCTTCCACTGTAAATTGGAAACCTCTTTTGAAGGTTTTTCAGCCTTAAAAATGCCTAGAGACTTTGACATTTGAGAACAGTGATCGCACAATGGAAGCGAGCGGACCTAGCGTATGCCTCAAAGGCAGAGATGTGCATGCACAGTACTTCCTGAACAGAAAGAGGTCAGTGCAGTTACCTTCAGCTTTTAACGCTGACTTTGCATGTCCTATGGCTTCCCATGGAGACGGAATATCTAGGAACACGGCATCTGCAATATTTGATACACCAAACCCATTTTTGCAGACATCCTGGTTGGTCACGGTGACCAGATGGTCCACCCCATGCTCCCGGAACTCCTCCCTGGCCTTCTCAGCCCTCTGTTGGTGGAACTCCACTGTGTACAGATGCCCTGTGGGAGCCACTGTCCTGATGAGAGCGTGGGAGAGGGATCCGCTGCCCGTACCTGGAAAAGAAAAACAGCTCATGAAATGCCTTCTGACAGTGCTAAACATTAGAACAAAGGTCCTCTCCATTAGTCCTCCTGCTTGAACACTTACTCAAAACCCAAATGAACAGAAACCATTGGTTAAAGTACTGAAAGAGAACAGTCCTTCCTTCACAAGGAAAGAGGGACTAAATGACCTAGGAAACAGTCTTCATGGTCCTCAAATCATTAATTAAAAATCTGGCCTCTGTCCCTGGAGTAGAAGAATAATGCCAAGGGTCAGCTATAGCTCTAACAAGTGCCAGAAGAGAACATGAGGAAGTAAATGCAACAGGAAAAATTCAGGGAAATTAACCAGAGTTTTTCTCAAAGTGCCAGATTCTTCTGGAGTTAAAAGAGTATAAAGTAGTGAAGTATAAAACCTTATACTTCATTAAAACAAAGAAAAACTGGCAGCGAGGGTCCAAGCTTGAAAATCCTATTGACATCCATGCAAACAAATGGCCTTCGGGATATGGAGTCTGTTTGCCCACGCCCCTCAAGAGACACTGGCCATCCTCAACTCCCACTGGAATTATCCAGAACTAAGGCCTCTCATCTCCTTGCAGTCACACCGACCAAATGACCTGATTTCGCAGGTGACTTGCATACATACATGCCTACACAATCTTAACAAAGTCTCATGAGATCCATCACATATCTGAAATTGTATGTAAGTAGAATTGCCATGTACAACCAGGGACTTTTTCTTTTCTTTGTTTTAGTCTGGTAATTTAGGACACTTATTTTTAATGATCCACTGGCATATTAAATAGATGGATGACTAATAACCAACGTTTTTACTGAAGAAAACACACATATATCAATTCACACTGCAAATTACTCACTCAAGTGGCATTTTGCAGAATAACCCCCAAACTCAAAACCCCACAGCAGCCCCAAATTATCTATGTTTATTGATTTATAATTCTATACTTGGAACACATTTCTCCTGTAGAAAGAAAATCTATTTCTAGCTATCTTCAATGACTGTTCAGGCTAAATTTCAGCCTGAAGCAAGTTCTTTCAACTAACATAAATCTTAAAAAAACTTACGAAGTACAGAACCTGAAGTACAGCAGTGGTGGAGAAAGCTCAGAAACTAGTAGAAAGGAAATTAATTAGGGGACACAGGGGCTGGTACAGCTGCTTAATTGGAGCAATACTTTCTGTAACCATACAGGAAGTCAGAGTTTACTGAGGGATCCAAGGTTCTTGCCCTCTAGTCACATAAGGGGAGAAACATTGTCATGGCACTGTATTTAATCTGACAGCTCTGAAAGGGGAGCCATTCAGACTATAAACAGAGCTCACAGCCCGTGTTTGCCACCAGAGCAACTGCAGTGCCGAATCAGCACCGCTCCTCTGCTTCCCTCTGAGAGGGCTCTGACCCCAAGGGGTAGGCTAGTACCCTTCCCCCAGCTTTAACGGGGCAGATCAGATGAGGAGTGAGGACCTACAGATTTTAGCACTGGCTCCAAAGAGATCCAAAGGAAGAGAGAAACTGTGATACATACATTTATTTGAAGTAAAAATCCATACATTCATGCCAGTATTAAAGAAAACAAAAAGGCAAAAGACACATACATGTGCACACATGAAAAACTATCTGGCCATGGGACCTGTAGGCTCTAAATGTCAACATAAACTTTTCCCTGGTCAAAAGGAGTAATGGTAGCACAGTAGCCACGTGGTTGTAAAAACTCAATGATATATGTGCATAGCAAAGAAATAGCATTTCATTGATTTATTTTTTTTTAATGACAAGAGCAGAGAACTATTGTTCACAGCATACTAAAATGACTGAAATCCTGCCTTTACATTTCATGCCAGAAAGCAGGATTGCACAACTGAGAACTTTTGCAAACTGACGGAATGGAATTATTTTACCTCTCAAAGGGGTAATGCTGCACACTTTCTGCATCTAAAGGAGTGAACAGAAGGCCTGCCAGCACAGCTGGGCTATAAGCAGAAGAGAGAGGCAGCTTGTGCATGTATCCAGTTTCCGTGTTCATATTCTTTTACATTTTTAATCACTTTCCTTTTAAATCTGCTCTTAAAACCACCACAGAAGATACTGTTTGTTTCCTTCCTAGGAAAATGCATTAAGATTTTTGGGGTTATTTTCTGGTACCCTTTTTTTATTTACAAACACTCCAAGCCAAACCCAGAACTAAACCCAGGGATGTTGGAAGTCACTGCTTGCAGGCATATTACAGACTGAACTTTTGTTAAACAAGGTTGCCAGCAATTATTTATTGTTGACTGGCTACCACAAATATGAGAATAATACACATGTATCACATTTTAACATATCAAATTTTATCACACTAACATCATTAATGTGAGTATTTCTGAAAATGCTGCCTGCCTTGTCCGTGACAGCACTCTCAAAACTGCAGGAAACAAAGAACAAGATGGTTATGAATCACCCACCATTGCAAAATCTTTCCTTGAAGGGCTGCCAGATTCTGAACCCAGTCCTGTGAAATGATGAAGACCCTCAACTCTCACATGCCTGAGAGTTCAGCACGCGTCATGTGATTCATCAAGAATATGAGGGTCTGGCAGTTCCGTATGAGTCCGTACTCAATACAAGCCCTAAAGCCACATCAGCACTATCTACAGCAGGCAGAGGTTCGACCCTTTGTTTCTCGATGATGTAAAAGGGGAAATGAACGTTTATATTCACCTTCTGCCCTGCAAATGTGCAACATCCAACATTTGACTCCTCTTGCCACCTTCCCCATTCCTTTCCAATTTCTCTTTGTCCTTATTTCAAAATCACGACTGAAGAAAAGTAGCACTCAGCAAAATACGACTCAGAGTCCTAGGCACCAGTTTGGAATAAGTTCTAGTCAGGTTCAGGTTTCTTTGGGAAATGAAAGGTATCCTTAGCATGACACAGAATCAGTCAGGAAAGCAGCAAAATGCAAGGAGCACTACCGAAGACATGAACTAGAATGCCACCAAACCTGAAATATCATAGCTGAATTACCTGCATACAAATGAACCAAAAACCTGAATGCTCAAAAATGAGTATTTTGTATCAGAAGAGGTGAGTTAAAAACTGGATGAACTTCAATAGATTTTAATCCTCCTATAGGTGCAGTGAAATGCCTACATTCCTGATTTGACCTAGAAAGCGGAAGGTAAGACAACTAGAACAAATACAGTTTATAATTTTTACACCAGGATGCTTGCCTTTCTGACAGCTTGCACTATAAATAGCCTTAGAAACTGCTGTCTACCACAGGACAATGCCCATTTAACTACAGCCTATTAATCATGAATGGACTCTACAGAAGAGAGGTAAAATGATGGTAATTCAAACTATAATGAAGACACTCTAAACACCACAGCTGCTGTTTTAGAGCTCACTTAGGTGAGCACTTAGGTCATTGCTAATGCCTTTGGAAAATATGATGGTCTTTTACATTGACTATTCTGTGATCTTAAACATCTTAGTCAAAAAAGCAGAATCTGCGTTGCAGGCATTTAATGAGACACTGCAGGGTCCCCAATATGCCATACTCAAACCTCAAAATCTGAGGAGGAGGCACCGTGTAGGGGATCAACATGTAGACTAGGGAAGTGATCCATCTCAGCCCAAAGGCACGAATTAAGGTCCTGTGTTAAACCCCCCTGACTTAGGTGGCTAATGACCCTGCAGACTGATGTAGTATCCTTCCCTTCTTCTTGGGTTCAAGCACACTCTGGTCTTCTCTGACACACCTAAGCTGAGGGGAGAGTTTCTGCCCTCTCCCAAGACAAGGAAAACACTGTAGTTTTAGAAGGATTTCAATCTTAACAAGTGGACACCTAGATGAAACACTTTAGCTCAGCATCTACTGATACTTTCTTCTGATTTGTAGAAAAGAAAGTATTAATCAGATGAACTCTGTGATCATTACCCTGACCTCAAACACATCCGTTCTTCTCACTCTTTGCTTATTCAAGTGACAGGTTTTCCAGAGAGAAGCATCCACACATCTCAGCCATCTTGAGACAATGTCCACATTAAGATCATTTCTCACCTTTTCAAAGCTGCACTGGACAACATCTGAGCTGTTAAAAAATAACATGTGCTATTTCAACACAGTATAGAGACAATCAGAACACTGTCCAGAGAAACATAAGTGTTACCACAGCATCTAGCATAGCACCTGATAGCTGAATAAGAGAATACATTTTTACACTGTTTTCTGTTTAGTCTGGGTTTCTTATTGCAAAGGATATTTGTCTAACCTTCTGGAATCTCACCCATGCTGTAAACACAAGCGACCTGATGCTGTGTTCCACTACATTTCTGCATTGCAGGCTATCGCTTAGCTTATCTTCCCTAAAAATTCCTCATCAAGGTTGCTTCTTTTTTTAAAAAGGAACTACAAATTGTGATTTAGGACCTATAGATGTTTATAGCAGTGCATACGCAGACGCATTTTGGAAGAGAGCTGAAGAAGCTCTTAAGTGCATATGTAGGTTCATATTGCTTGAAAAGAGGAAAAGTAAAAAGTATGCAGAGTACTATTTAATACTGGGTCTCTATAATATCTAGTAACATTTTAATAGAACTGAAGTTTCTGCTGCAAAATTTGGCTACCTAAGATATTCTGAAACGAGTAAATACAACAAAACAATGACAGCATTGCTGTATTTGTCTCCTAGCGACGACACTTAGACCTAGCAAATAAGACAGGTCATGAGTCAGCCATGAGAACGGAAGGAGCCTCAAAACCAAAGGAAAATTAATCTTTAGATAGAGCTAACAACTCCACAGCTAATATCTGTCAAGAAACACTGAACAGAGAAAGACTGCTCACTGTACATGACAAGTTTATGTAACAGGAGAATCATTAACAGTTTTTAGCAAATATATGAAGAGATATTAAGCATCTGATGGAAACTAACCCAAAGATCTTACTGTGAAGATAGTCAGGGGCACAAATCATGGTGGCAGAGGTGAGACGCAGCAAGAGCAGGGACAGAGAGAAGGAGATTGAGGGAAAGAGTTTCAAGGAAATGAGCTGGCAGCTGAAAGAGGAAACAGCAAATCAAGAAATTCCCTTTACAGAAGATTAGCTCTTTCTTCTGCCCATCCGTTGTGGACACCATAGTGAAATAAGCATTTTAGGCAGCAAGCTGGAAGTCAGAGAGGGCCACTGCTCTCTGACCGGATTGAGAGTTGCAGGAAGATTAGTAGGGAAGTTTTCCAGGCTGGCACTGCCTACAAAAGGAATGGGAATGGCAAGACTGAAAAGATTTTTTCCTTCAAGAGTCGGAGTTCTTTAGGGAGGGATCTTCTGCGAACGGACATAATATTGTTAAGTTCAGAGCTGCATGAGAAATGCGCATGGTGGTCAAGTGAAATGATAAGATGAAAGTGAGTCCAGAAAGTCTGGAAACAACTGCTTTAGGGTATGAACAGCATTCCTCCTTAGCTGCAGGTCAGCCGCAAGTCTGAATACATTAGAGTGATGCCTCATGTGGCCACAGTTTTGGTTCAGTTCTTTGGTCTGTCAAGAGAATACTACGATCGCCAATGTTTGTACTGATGAGACCTTTCTAATACTTCAAAAGGTGCTATGCAAGGATTGGGTTTTCGAATTCTTCTCTCACTCTAACCTGAACAGCTGCTTAGAGGTAGATAAGGGAGACATTATAAAACACAGACTTAATTAGTACGAGCATATTCCAAAATCAAATTAATACTTAGAAACTTTGGTCTGTACTTTACACTAAAGATAGAGCTGCGAACAGTTTACATATATTTATACCACAAAAACTGTAAAGACATGAGCAGTATTTCTCAAAAAGTCTAAAGCACTTCAGTAGAGTCATAAGCATACAGCTGACTTGCTGGGACTCCACAATAAACTATTAATCATTTATTGAGCATCCATTAATCATTAAGTCATCATTAATTTTTTATGGGTGTACTCTTAACAAAATCTATACCCAGGCTGTGAGTTTGAAAATTTCATAATTGTTTTTGAGAAGCTCTAGTGTAAGGCTGTTGAGCAGCTCTTGTTACTCCTCCACAGAGAAACCATGAGACCCAGAATACTGTTCTCAGCCTGCAGAAATCCAGTCTGTGGGCTCAGAAACCCATTGCTGTGCTGTGTGGCAATGAACAGGGTTTAGCAATTTTTAATTTGGGATTTAGATGACGGGAAATGAAAAATCCAATTAACATTTCTGCTCATGTGAGTCTGATTTTGTTGAACACTGAAGGATCACTGGGATGGTGGTTAGAATACTTTTGACTAAATTACGTTTTGTCTAAGTACAATGCTCCATCGAAGCCAAAATATTTCTGAGATTTATCAGATTAAATGAGGTTTCACAGCGCTGTACTGCATTCCCCAAGTTATTTAGAGGGTTAGGACAGACACTTGTTCAGGTCTCACCAGGGAGAGAGGACAGTAAAAAAGCCTAGATATGTGAGGACTGGAAAGAAACAAAAAAGGGTTCCATGCTTTTGTTTGGAAAAAATATCTGACAGGCTTCACATTGGTTCCAATGTAGTATAAAAATAAATGTAAAAACCTCAACATTTGTTGTCAAATGGAGTTGTTATGCTACCTGCAGCTGTAATCACTGGAGTGAAAATAGCCTTGCCTGGGAAGCTGACATCAAGATTAGTTTTGGAGAGTGTGGCGACACAAAAAAAAAAAAAAAAAAAAAAAATTTGGTTTATTCCTTTATCTAGACAGTGGCTGCACATGCAATGAATGCAAATGGTATCAGAGTTACCTGATGAGAATGAAAGTTTCATGCTACCAAGCCACCCACAGCAGGTATTTTAGAAGCTATCTCAAGATTCCTTTAATTCTGGAAAGATTGGGCTGTTAAAGACTGTATCAGAGTGAGGAATTCCTCAGACCAGGGAGCAATGCTTTCAAGAGATCTTAGCTCCAGCAACAGTGCTAACAGTTTTTAAATTTCAACATGCTTTTATAAATTAGAAATTAGCAGAAGACAGAAAAAGGATCATATTCCTACACCTCCATCATGAAACATCAGGCAGATGCCGAGCTCCCTTAGTGCCTCATTTTAATTATGCATGCACTGCTGACAAGCTTGGTCTTTATGTATTTATTAAAGATTATTAAAAATAGTAAAAACTGTATTAATATGTTTATATCATTTATGACAAATCATGACTAATCAATTTAAACTGCATAATTCAAGTGATATAAAATTAAGCCTTCTGGCTATTCTACTGAATTTTTCTCATCACACACAAAAGATCATTTACACTCATATTCACAGCATTACAACACAGAGGGTATTTCATCTTACTTTATCGATCCTTTCTTCATACAGTTGTGGAGACTAATCCACAATTCTGCTTGCTTATACTAGGTAAATGCAGGGTACTCTTCCATGGTCTAATTAGTACGAGAAGAGGAAAAGAGCCTGGTCTGTTTACAGTGCCTGCTTTGCCTAGTCCGTACAGCAACTATGTATATCAGTTCAATTTCAAATAATAAAAAAGACAGACCTCCATGCTAATTAATACTCAAAATACACCTAAAACCAGCACCAGAAGGAAGCAGACTCCAATGTCATTACTAGACCAGATTTCCTGTCTTATTTCTATTAATCACCATTGGGCTGGTTCTCTCTAGGCTATACAAGATTAATCTAGAACTAATGATTTTGGATCACTGAATACAGTCTAATTTAGGATGGCACTGAAGTCGATTACATCATCACACTGGAGGCTCTGGTTGTCAATACTTGTAAAATTTTTAATTCAAATCACCACTTCTGGGCAATTGCAAGCACATTTGCAGTAAGATCTCTTACTTCAAGGTTAACTAGATGAATGTGATGGAATACTCTTTCTTTCTTTGTGAACAGTGAATCTTTCAAGCAATATAAGCAAAACTATAGTAGTAAAACTGTTCACTTTTCCTAGAAAGCTGAAGTTTGACAACATAGGCAGTAAAATAAACCAGGGGACAGTTTCCCATTAGCAAAAAGGATTGCTTCTGTCTGTGACTTTTGACTCATAACATTTTTGGGAATCTGGATAGGTTACCTCATCAAATGTTTCCATTTCTTAGCTGTTTAGATAAATGAGCTTTTAAACATTTTCACCCTCTCTAGGTACCTTTGACATTACTGAAAACATTTTATACGCAGCTCTGCACTTTAACATTCACCTATTCCAAGTGAGGCAGGACATGGAGCAATTCAAATCTCTCCCCGCCCCGAATAATTTGCTGTGTTTATTTTTCCCATCCTGTCTAAACATAGCAGGGAGGCGAAGAGGTGAAGAACTGCCCAATGAACAATACAGCTACTTCCCATGACAACCCCAAAAATGCCTGATTGTCCTACAAACCAAATTATAAACTCATAGGACCCAATCATTTTAGCAGTACCAGCGGTTTCTGCATATGGCGTTGCCTGTTTCAAGTGCTGCTCTACAGCAACCGGCTCCATATACCACCTGTTTCTTAACGGGTGCAACTGGATGCAGAGAACAGCGTCCTTTTCAGTTGTGTTGGAAAGTAGTGGTTATGCCTGAAAAGCTGCCCAAAATTACGCTTGGGTGGGAACAGGAAATGTTAAATGCAAGAAAGTGCAGTGCAGCACAATCCTGTCATGCTGATCCTTTGCCTTGTCTACGCTTGAGAGGGAAGTGTATGAAAGTGCTTCATAAAAACGCTCAAAGGAAACAGTCAGAAAAAAACAAGGATAAACTACTTCAGTTCATATTTTGCCAAACTAGAGAGGTGCACTTAAATCAAGTCTGCCTCATACTGCCTGCAGTAATAAAGTATGAAGGCATTATTATAATCCGTATTTAACCAGGAAAATATCTATTAATGTAAAATTTCACTCCTTACTTGCAAATTAAGCAAAATCATGGAAGCTGTAATAAAATAAACCAAGTTTAGAAACAAAACACAGCTCTGTGATGAACACATCATCCATTGTATTATACAGCTATGGTGATTTTGCATGCAGTTGCAGTGCTACAAGTGGATCACACTTTGGAAGAGAAAGACAAAATATATGCACTTACATGGTATCACGTAATATAAACACTGCCAATTTATTTTTCTTACTAGTTCAACACCCGATCATCAGTCTCCTTCACTGGGTTATCTCAACTATGTTCTCTGAAGCTGCAAATTCAAAGCCTGAATTTTTATTCAAATCTTGTATTTAAAAATATTTTTAACTACTTAACTAAGTTTTAGAAAAGGGAAAGAAAATTGTTTATATATTTATTCTAAGAAGATGAATTAATCAAATACATACTCAAAGGTATACCCATATATGAGGCCAGCATACTGAGGTAACATTACTGGGTGAAGAAACAGCAGCTGATAACACGTGCCCATGAAATGGAATTACTGAACATGTAGGCTGGGAAAATTATATCACAATGGAAAAAACCCCCCACCTTTTTGCAAAATGTAAAGATAAGCCTGTTTTTTCATGAAAGTGTTGGTGTTAGTTCTTAATAAAGGATTTCAACATATTATTACCTGATTCGCATACTATGGAGCCTGGTTTCAGTTCTAACATCATGGTGATTATAGAGATGTCAGTGGAATACAGAATCTGCGTCCTGTGCGGAAGATTCATGGTCCACAGTTCCGGAGTTGGATGAAGAATAAACACCCATCCTCCTTTACTGCAGGTCACTTTGGAGCCATACTTCTTGCCTATGAGGTCCATGGAATGCCTGATGACCCCGTACTTAGTCTGAGTTACAGTGCCATGCTGGACTTTCACAGGAAACATGGATTCGTGGCCCAAGAACACAATGGCTGTGTCACCATCCTTTATTGTATCTCCGTATTCAACAAAACTCATTGTGATAGTCTTGCAGTTAGCTGATGGTTGTCAACTAGAAAAGAATAAATATGTCAAGAGAGTTTTGCAGAATCATGACGGAGCTGAAACTGCAGACATAAACCCAAGTAATTTTATTTCCCCGATACAGAACAAAACCACACTGTGCAAATAAGATGTTAGCAAGGGAACTCCATGAAGTTCAGGGACCTCCCCCCTGCTGCTCTCTTGATCCAATTAAAATCAATGGAAAGATCCCACAGATTTGAGTATAACCAGTATTTTTCCCATTTTATGGCACATTTTAAAGAAAATTTAGGAAATACATTATAATTTACTCAGCCTGCTCCACAATACGGCTTAGAAACTTGCAAGGTAGTATCAATTTCAGCACTCTGTTCAATTCCAGTTCACAAGCTCTCAGAGTATGTTGTTAAGCAGTAACTTTTATTTCCATCTGCTGGCTTATCCCTTGGTGATTTACAACATAAGACAACTGTTACTTGCCTGGATATCAATCACTAGTTATTAGGACCACTAACAAAAGTTTACTTGTGAATGTTTTCCAAATGAAGTTTTAGAGACAGAATAAAGGTAGTATCTGCATTAATTTATGCATAAATGTGACTAACTACAAGGAAAGAAAAGAATTTTGTGGCCTTTAATTTGCCATTGAGGTGCAAAGTAATCGTCTGGGAAGTGATCTGTGCTGCAAATAAATGTAAACGACCATTTGCAAGCTAATGCAAACAATACTATCACTTTAGTGCCATGGTCTCAGAGCTGTTTAGAAAATTACAATTAAATTTTTCTTGTCTTTGAGAAGACAATCTAGAAATTACAAGGCAGCTTACAATGAAACCTGGCATTGCCTTTCAGATAAGGCAGCTAACTAGAGCTGCAGGTTGATCACTTTGTGGAAGGAATTGTTTGAATGAAGTAATGGTGATTCCAAAGTTAGAAATTAAAGCCTGTGACAGAAGACTTTGAAAGCCAGATTTCTGGTTCCACAAGAGAATTAAAAGCAGCTTTACTTTTGGTTTCAGAATAAAGACTTGATTCCAGCACTTTTGTATTGAATGTGTAACAGCTTGGTCTACTTCATCATTTTCATTACAAGCTTTTAGTTCTCAAATTCTGGTCTGCTTTTGTTGACCAAAACTCATTGTAGTCCAATTTGTTGTTAAGCAGCTAGATTTACAATTTTTCCACTGCAGTCACTAAGACTGATAAACAGATGTGCTTGTGGCCAAAACTTCCAAAGCTTATGACATGCTTATTGCATAAGGTATTCAGATGCCAAAGCAGAATAGGCCTGTCTGGACATATGGTGAAATAGTAAGAAGGGCATCCCATGAATTCAGAAATGTATACACACTGACTGTGCGAGATAGTACAAATGCTTAACTCTGTTTTGTAGCTTGCACCCTCTGGTTATATTCATGTCTTAATCTTTCATGAATGACACTCGTAGTCGCTACACTTGTCTCCTTTACTCTCTGGGTAGCACACCGATGTCTTGGTACAGCGTTACTTTTGCCATGCAGTGCTGTGGAGTGGAAGGGACGGCGAGGCTGAGCCTTGTGCCACCAGGTTAAGACTCTTCCGTGGGCTTGCCATAACTGCGGTGACCTAAACTCAACGACCCAGGCGATCTCTTGCAGCCTCACAAATTAAACCGCTAAAATGATTCTGTGTTCCCTTCAACCAAAACCCAGATACACCTCTCCCTCTCCTGACCGCCTTCCACACAAACCTGGCAGGCTACGTCTTCCCGCTTTGAGAAGCCTGGCTGCCTGACACGGCAGAGGGGAACCCCCCGAGGAGGAGGCAGGCAGAGCCGTCTGACCTCCCGGGCAGTGCACGCTCCCTGGTAACACCAACGCTGGTGAATCCGCTCCCGGCCACCCGCTCCAGCCAAGCCGTCCCCGGCCGCGGGGCCTCCCGCCCGTCCCGAGGGCCGTTTCTCTCCGCGCCCCCTCAGCTCCAGCCCCGCTGCCATGCCGTGAGGACGGTAAGGCCGTTCCCGCGCCCTGGGAGCGCATGAGCCCGTCGCAGCGGACCCGGGAACTTAATGACTGCTCCGAGGTCGTGTCCAGGGTTGATTGATTTAATTCGGTATTTGCTGAGGCGGGGTTAAAGCACAGGCCAGGCAGGAAAGGGGAGACAGCCCGCCGGCGGGGTCAGAGGAGGGATTAGCCTGCAAGGCAGCAGCATTAACCCGTGACGGGCCGGGCCGGCGGCTCCGCAAGGAGCGGGAGCGCCCTCGCCGTAGGGCGTCCTCGCCTCTCCTCAGGGCCGCCCGTCCCCCCCAGCAGCCACCAGCTCTCCCCGTCCCCAGAACCGTTACCTTCCGGGGCTGAGCCCCGCCAGCAGGCCCGGCCCGGCTCTCCTCACACGCGGTGCCCGCCCAGCGCCTCCTTCCGCCCCGGTCGCAGGCTGCTGACGCTCCCGCCTCCCCGCCGCCTC